>JAACJT020000062.1:202344-234327 GCA_009936485.2 Gymnarchus niloticus
CACGAAAATTTTTTTTTTTTTTTTTCGGCATGTAACAGAACAACCACATACGGAACATGAAACCGCGGCGTGGGGCCCGGCGGGGAGGGGGGGGGGGGGGGGGGGGGACGGACGGACGACGACGACGACGACAAGAGTGTATTGGTTTTTAATGCTAATTAACTGGTGTATTAATTTGGTTTAAGTTTTAGGTAAGTTTTGTTGTTTGTCAGCATGCGGGTTGTTTTGTCTGCTGCATTTGCTATTGAGGTTGCATTAGTATTTGAACGTTGAACTGTACTGAGTACGCTGGCTGCTTTAAACTTTTTCTTGATAATATATAATTGTTTTTCAGTGAATTATTAAGTGCAGATTTTGTGGAAAATCCGTGAAGCTGTAAAGTATTGCAAGTGCAGTTTCACTATCTACTAAGTCCTGACTATCCAACATTACAAAAAGCGCGTGCCGTGAAAGAGAGATGAGAACGTTTAACTACACATCGTATCATTAGATATGACTTGTGGTATTTTAAAGATGTATTTAGCAGGTTCCCATACTTGTGCTACTAATAAATTCCGTCTAATCCATCTCTTCTCTGCCCTCACCTGAGTCCTGTCAACACCGCCGTCTTCGGGTGGTTACGGAACAAAAGAGGTCTCCCGGACTGGCTATGGCAGTCAATCAAGCAGAACGGACTATACAAATGGAAGAGAAAGGCGAGAAGATGGCAAACGCTGGCCCCAATTGTTAGGCCAATTTCACAGCACCACACAGCTGCAGCGCTGCAGTCGTCTGGGGCACTCTGTTAAATTATGTATTGACGCCTTGAGTGTAAATTGGACAAAAAACTACAAACAAGTTAATTCTAGATTATTAAATCTTCCCCCCATTCGGAAGATTTTAAGTGGACTTACTGAATACTGAGTAGTATGAAAGCGACTTACTAATAATTGCCAACGAACTGAGTAAAAGTTTGATTAAAGAATTTTAATAATTTCTTCGGGGTGATTCACAAGCATGATACATATTCAGTTGGCCAGCGGTCTAATTGTCATGCAGTTCACAGCCATTCCGGAGGTTGACACCCCTGCAACTTTTTTGTCTCCTACTGTTTTAGGTTAATGCAGCCGGAAAGTTGGCACGAAATTCGTATTCGTGATTTACGATGGGAGGATTTAGGGCACTAAATGAGTCTAGAGAACAAACGAAGAAGCATGCCTATATATCTCTGATTTAACGATACTGAAGCGTACAGGTATTTACCGTTGAATTAGACACCCGGAATGCAATTAAATAACCATAAGGGCGACTAAACGAGGATCTGGGAGAGAGAGAGGGAGGGAGAGAGAGAGCTGGAGAAACGGCGACGAAGAAAGAGTTCGTATGCGTGAAGCAGCTCATTCTTATTCAAATGCCTTTTCCTCAAAGAATTCTTATTTCGTCCGTCCGTTTTATGCGGGAGCTGTCCGGGTGCTGAATTCAGGCGGTCTCCACGTCTCGCAAGGGGAGAACCTTCACCTTCAGGGTTTGTGTAAATGCAAGACTTTCCCAGATATTTAAAGTCAGCTCTGTCTAAGCATTTTAACAGTGACAATTAGATACAGATCTTGAATGTACGCCCTTTGTGGGCACAGAGCCACGTCATATTATCAAAATACTTGAAACACATAAAACAGAACTTATTCATAGATACAAATCGAGACCTCTGAAAAAGACATCCACCCATTCACTATCCAGCAACAGTGAATAGTCATTTAGTAATCTGAATGTTAAATGTAGAAAATAATAAGTATTTGACTTATTTCAAAGGGAAACGGTGTGCAAAACTGCTGCTATTTGTAAAATTGCGCACGGACTTTTAAATTAATTTAGGCGGTTGATCCAAGTCAGTCTTGCATTTTGTAATTGTTGAATATTTTGTCATTTCTTGGGCGAAAGTTATTATTTTAAAACGAGAATAGCAGAACAATTGGCCCTGTAAGGAAAGACACCGAGAATGTGCGACCATATCCTTTTATTAGTTGGGCGCCTGTCGTTTTTACAAGCCTTCGTATTTAATGCGTTTTATCAACGTGAAATAAATTGGAAAACATACATTACAATGAACCATTTTCCCCTTATTCTAGGATTACAGTCTCAGCTAGCGAATTTCTGTTGAAGAGGTCTACCTCCCTTAAGTCACTGATCCGAAGAGAATTTGTCTTAAGCAGTTTGTTGTTCTTTACACTTACCGTGAGGAATACAGAAGGCAGCCCAACGTGTGCCCAAAAACTGGCGATTTAACATTATCAGTTTAAATAGCCGTGGACCCTAATAAGATGTTTACCCTGAAACAGAGCAAGAAAAATTCGTTTGTCTTACATTGTGTCACAGAATAGCCATTTGAAACTTTCAGAATGGGAGGTCAGTTTCTTTTTTTCCACTGGAATAACTGCAGTGGGTGGTTATATTAATGTCAAATGTACTGTACCTTATGTAAAAAAAAATTGTAAATTTTACAAATTTGTTGTAAAATTTAAGTTGTTTTACAAACTGTTGTTTTACAACCGTTTAAATTTCACAAATATTTCATGTACAGAAATTATTATTCAAGGAACAAACAACAGCAATTGTTTGTTCATGTCAGACTCATCATCTTGGGGCTCATCCAACCAGATTGTTTGACTCAATGACGAATGGCCGGAATGATGGACTTCAAACCAACCCATTTTTCAAAGCTCGGGTTAAATTGCATTTCCTTAGATCCAGCCCAGCATGTAAAAGAAATTCACCTCTCCATTACTAGTGTTGCTTCTGTAGTCCTGCTGCTGATCACAGAAACAAACTTTAACACATCTTATTGTGCTGTCAGACCTCTCAGGCTCCTGAATAACAAACAGGCAGCATTTTGCGTTCATGGATCGATCATTGATTTCTCACATTGTCTTTGTTATTTCAGATGGAAAACAAAGTTATCATAACACACAGAAAGTCACACAGTAGCACTGACTTAGATGGGTGCTCACACACTCACACACAGAAAGCAACAAAGAGAGAGTTTGTCTTTCATTGTTAGGTGTGAGGCTCTCGGGATGATCGATGGCTGCAGGTTTAGCAGACTCCCACAGGTCCAACAGTCTTTGGAGAATAATGATGCCCCCCATTGTGCGTTATTACTTAAAGACCATGCCACAGCAAAATTGCAACTTAATGGGAGGGTCTTTTTTAGAGTTTTTCAGCCCCAAGTGTCAACTGTACGCTCCTCACTTTCTTCCCTCCGTCCTCGGCTTTATCTTCAGCGTAGTGTCTCTACCTCCACTTTCTCCTTTTTCTCCCTATGACCACACAAAGACAGACATGCTGGGCCCCGCCAGCACGTGCCAGCATGTGGGAGGAAGCGCTGGTATTTGTTTTTGTTTTTTTTTTAGTTTTGAAACAGAGGTGGAAAATTGGCCACTAATAAGGCAGTGGGATCAACACCAATGAGCCGGAATCTGGAACTCTTGATCGGATCGTTCCATCACCACACCCACGAGCCCAGGGTGAAAGGTGGCACAAACGCGGACTTTGGTATGTTTTTAGTTTGTTGTAGGATGCCTGCCTATTCCCTAAAGGAGCACTGACAGTGTTGTCGGCAGATAACTTCCTGATTTCTCTGCCTCGTGGCCTTTTTTGGTCTCCACTGCCCTTTTTCTGGAGTTCCTGGAATGAAGGAGAAATGAAAATAAAACGGAAGCCATGAATATGAATGGTAGCACTACATGTGTTATTCAGCAATGCTAGCTGTGAGTCGAGAGGTCAGGGGAGCCTGGTTCTCCAAGGAGGGTTAATTAGCATGGCAAAACCTCAGCAGCAGGGTGGGGGTTAGGGGTGAACTCATTGTGCCCGCTTAGGCCTCGCACGACACTGATTAGCACTGATTTAGCTGCCAACTGCCATGGTGCCTCGTTGAGTTTGTCACACCTGCTCCGGCTTGGACCTGTTCTGCATTCAGAGCCTCAGGTGAGAGAAGATCAGGCACTCTGAAGCATAGACTTACTCACCCTGGACCTCTTTCTCTCCTGGGATTACAAAGCACTTGAAGATATCAGAGCCAATGGTGCCCGCCCCCCCACAACCACCAGATTGTGCTTATTTTGTGTATTAACACAGTCTGCATCTGTGCATTTCAACAACTCCAGAAGGCTCACGGCTAACTGCCATCAGTTAATGTTACACAGTAAACAGTGCATTTGTATGCACAAATTCGCTAGGGAAGGAACAGCTGAAAAGGTTACTTTAAGTCCAATATGCTGCCTTTGTTAACTCAGAAAGATAGAGCTGTCACTCCAGTCACTAGATGAACACAAGACACTTCCGTTAGAAGACACAAGGAAAGAAGGTTTGCCATCAAATTCTATTTGGATCTGAGGTCCTTCCAGTTCCTTTGAAAATTTCTGCGTGTGGCACAAGGAGATGTGAAATCAGGGCGTGCAGACTAACCAATGTAAGCGGATGTTTGACGATGAGGGGTGTAAGGAGAGCAGAAAATCCAGGTGAAGATGCAAGTGGAACAAGCTTTTCATGTGACTGATAGCTCACAACTGCCCTACTGACCCTTGACCTCTGCCATTTCTGGAGATCACAGAGGATTCACGAACACTCAGGCCAGTAAGATAATGTTTACATAGCCTGACATTTTCCACAATTAAACGATTTGATACACAGAACTTTGCAGCTGCTTTTACAGATTTTTGATTCTATTCAAAATGCTCTGCTGACAATGGGAAAAAAATATATAATGTAAATGAGTCATGAAATATTTGTCTTACGAGTTATTAAGTCCATTGACAATGCTTAGTGACATGAACAGAACTGACATCACAAAGATCGAAAGCATGCACGTTCGATTCTTCAATTCCAAATCAGCTAGATGGCTACAACTTTGGGTTTGGATTGTTATATAATTAATCTCACAAACAAGAAGGGGCAGTAAGTGAATAACAGGCGTGATCATAGCTAAGCAGGAAGGAGAGAAGTGAATTTGGGATTTGCTACTTGCAGCTCTCTTACTTCAGTCTTGTCATAGATGAGGGGTATTACTAGATGTGTGTGTGTGGGGGGGGGAGTGGATGCTTGTTAGCAGGCATGCTTGTTAGGCATGGCTGTGGATTTCTAACAGCACCCACCTCCTGTCACTGCCTGCCTTTGTCCCCTTTCGTTGGCGATTAGTACAGCGTCCACAGTGATGGAATTTCAGCTTTGATGGATGCACCGCGGATCTCGGATTAGAATGCAGCATGCGGGAGCATCAGGAGTGGCATGCGATTTCTCATTATTGCCTCATAGCCCGACTTCGCTCGCACCGCCGCTCCGTCTCACTGTGACTTCTTGGGAGTTCGCCGTTCTTTCCACGTTCTCAACCCCACCCTCAGTGAAGATCGATCACGTTACTTGTTCGGAGATATTCTTCTGCTGTTCGTATGTAACAGAACACCATCCATTACAGCAGGGAACACAAGTAAACAAAAAAATAAAGTTTAATCAGTACTCCCTTATGCACTGCGCTGTGCTAAAAAATAAACACATAAACTCCAAAACTGCTGTGCTTATTCTTTATCATTGTGATGCTGCAAACATTCCTAATTAGTGCTGCTGACAGCCATGCTGACAGTGTTATTTCTTACATATGAATGATTAATGAGGGTTACTGTACTGGAAAGCACAAAGCGTTTAATAAAAAAGAGAATCAACACATTCTCTTAATGAGAAGGTGGTGGATGTCGCTCCCATTGCAGACTCAGAATTTAATTTCGCACCATATAATTTAATATGATGTAAAACGATCAAGGCTAGTCCCCCAAAGCTCACACAGTCAGCCATGACTGAGGACAGCTAGGCACTCAACAAAAAACTACTTCTGCCGTTTCCAGGTCCTACTCTGCAGTTCAGGGCAGGTACACGTTCTTGACAGGGTGCCCGTAGTGACCCGAATCCACAAGGGGGGAGGTAGGCAGAGTCTGTGGGGGTTTCTCAAGGCCCTCCATTCTCTCCAGCTGTTTCCAACCAATCATGTCCACAGGCCAAAGGAAAAAATTTTCTGGGAACAAGCCTTCCAGGAAAACAGTTGGCCAGTCACCTCAGAGCATTCAAATATTAAATTAAATTCAACTCAATTTTATTTACAATACTGTGCAAAAGTCTTGAGCCATTCCTCATTTCTTCATATTTTGCTTCCAAAGAGCAAGCCTTGTATTTCTTTTTTAATGTATTCTTGAGGAGTAGGTCTCCAGGCTTCCTGAAGGACTTTCAAAGTTTTTGGCTCTCATTTTCAGTCCAGTCTCTGACCAGTTTCAGAGGAATGTTTTTTGTTTGTTAAGCCACGCAGTGACCTACGTATGAATCATTCAAGCATAACAAAGCCATCTAACTTAAGGCATGAACCAGTGAAGAAACAGGTGTAGATGATTTCAGATGATCAGATGATGTTGCAATAAATCACTGTACCTTTTGTCCCATTTTCCTAGAAAAATATAAAGAATTGAGGGGTGGCTCAAGACTTTTGCACAGTACTTTATATAGCGCCTTTAACAAGAAGCACTGTTATTAAACACTTTACATAGTCCCAGGCCCAGGGTCCCCAAAGTGTAAGCCAAAGGCAACAGTAGCAAGGAAAAACTCCCTAAGGAGGAAGAAACCTTGGGAGGAACCAGACTCCAGGAGAAGGCCCATCCTCCTCTGTCCGACACCGGACAGTATAAGTTCATTCCCCTAGTTGGGGAGCGAGTAACTACCTAAGGTCTCTGTAAGCCAAACTAAAAAGGTGCGTTTTAAGCCAAGACTAAAAGATAGAGTGAGTCAGAGTCCTGCACTGTTGCTGGAGGACCATTCCACAGCTGCGGAGCTCTGTAGAAGAATGTTCAGCAGCCCAATGTAGCCTTTTTTCATTCTTGGAACTAATAAATAACTTGCCCCCTGAGAGCGAAGCAAATGGAGTGGGGAGTATGGAACCAAAAGATCAGACAAATATTCTGAAGTCAAACCACGTAAGGCCTTATAGGCTAGTAATAGTATTTTAAAGTCAGCGTAAGACTTAGGAAGCCAATGTAAAGATGACAATACAGGATTAATACACACACATCCTGGCATCAGAGGTATATTGTTCTTTTGTAGTACCTTTGTAGTCAGCACTGAGGTTCTGTAAGGCCTACATTTCCCTGGTTTGCTTAGCAGTCAGTCCCAATGACACGAGGGTGACTCTCCTGTTGTTTTTATTGTGTCCCTGCATGTACTGTATCCAAGCCAGGAGTGTACAAGTCTGAGGTGCTGGACTCCCCAGGCATAGACCACCACACGTGGGAGGATCCCGTCCCCTTGGTAATCACTTGTGGCAGGATGAGCTTGGTTTCACTTGCCTCATTTGCCCCATATGAAGCAGTGGAAGAGTACAAAAATGTTTGTGTACATGTATTGCACACCAAAAATGGAAAAGCAAAGCATAATAATTAGATAACCTGGAATACAGCTGAAGTGTCCATCTGTCCTCAAAATGTCTGTAATATCGTTTGTGTTGAAAGCAAATAACAATGAATGTATTGAATTTGCATGTTGGTGCTGCACTAATCAAATACAATTGACATATATTCCATATGTACATGATTCCTTTATGATTGCTATGTGGTCTGGTCCCATTAAAATCAAAATACTAAACAAAATGTATTGCTATGTTGTGTGTTTTATTGATTTGTTGTAACATAGTCACACTTCTTTGAAAGGTTTTAGTCACTGCATCTTAATTTCAGATGCCAAAGGACTTAGTCAATGTACTTCACAAGACTGAGCCTGTCAGTAATCGGTTCTATACCTCAAACACCACCCCCAGTGCCTGACATATTGAGATTGCGTTAAACAAAAACTGTATACTCGCCCTTGAACAATCTTCAGTAGTGATTTGTGATGCATGATTCCATCTCACTTACATGAGATTTACACGCATAAACACGAACACAAAAGGAAAGACAATCTGTAACTCTCATGTGTAACAAAAAAGAATTAGACCAAATGTCAAATCCTTGCATTTCCACCTATTAAAACAACATTGCTACCTTGATTTAGTTCCCCTGTTCCAGAAATGATCCAAAAAAAGACCATTTATCTAAAAATGGGGCTCTTTCCCACGCTCTGCCTTCATCTCATAAGAAATATTCATTAAAACAGACAAAACTATGACAGGGAGGCATCTAGGCCTCGTTCTTGGACTCAGGAACAATGGATCCTTGTTTCAAGGATGTCTTAAGGCTCAGGTACTCACCCCACCCATCCTCAGTCCCCGGTTTCTACTTACAACCTGCCCCCATCCTTGTAGAGAGCATCAGCTTGGAATGCCCAGAGGTGAGCATTACCCACTTCCTGCTTGGCTGGGAGAAGTCTAGCAGAGCTTGGAAACTTTCAGTGTGTACATTTCTTCTTCAGAGAGGGCCAGGCATGAGGTCTCATTTCAACAATTAACCTAAACACCCAGGGGGCAAGGAGACGGTCGACAAGAAACCCTGGAGCTGTTTTCATTACATAATTGCCTCTTAGGTCCCCAGGAAGACCTATGGGATTGAAGTTCTAAGTTCTAAGAACATCCATGCTGGTGATTACAGCTCCTGGGTTATTACAGTCAAACCCTTTGCGAATGACGTGTTTTGGATGTCTCAGCTCTGCAGACCTTTACACCGGCTGATAAGGCGACACCACTGTGTGTTGCCCAGCCTTGACTTTCACAAACTAAAGGTCACTGAGACAGCCTCAGGCTGACAGGGAGCATTTGTAACCTGACGAAGACGACTGGCACCGAACACACACTCTTCCATTGAATTTACAGGCAGCACAGGTGAAGGAGCACGACTTGATATTCAGGGATATGCAAGGATATCCATTTCGAATGGTACATCACACCTTCTCTGTTCTACAACAGAGTTATCACACAGCTCCAGAGTGATCTGAAATGCTGCGGAGAAGAAGATATTTGAAGATGTATTAGTGAGCGGTCCCGCCTCCCGTCTGCGGCCGCCAATGCAAAATACGTGGATGTTTTTTAGCATCTCCAAATTCCCAGTGTTGCTAAGATGCTTTAGGACAAGATTAGCCACCGCTTGGCGCCGACGAGCAAGTCTCACAGATTTCCTACCAGTGTGTAAAGACAAAAGAAGACAACAGTTGAGGGGGGGTGTAGAGAAGGGGAGAGTCATAGTGGCAATGGCAGGTTGTGTAAACATGGATGGAGGGAAGGATGCCAGATATCTGGGTTTGAAAATCACCCCCGGAATAATGTATTTCACTTTCATTTCACACCATGGCCTGCATGAAGACACCTTCATGTCACCTTAGCTACATGTTAACAGACTAACAAGCTCCCTGTACTCCTTCTTTCTCACTCTCTGCATCTCTCTTTGCTAAAGGCACTCTCTGAAGTTAAAACAATGATGAATTACTCTTTCACTCTTAGTCTTCCACAGTCATGGCATTAAAAAGTCGGTGTGTTGGTCACCAGGATGCGTGCTGTGTTCTTGAATGCGGCTTCCTGAAGATTCTTCAGTGACACTGGCTTCCTGACCCTGTTCTCAGCACTTCCTCTCTTTTGAGCGCCTTTGAGACATTGCATTCCAACGGAACGTTCAGGAAGATATGCCAGGAACCGAGAGATTCTAGAGAATGTAAAATAATTTTATGCCTTGCAGAATGTTAACAGTCACATTTATTGCTACAGTACCACTTTGGCACATGATAAAATATAACAGTTTTCACAGCTCTTGTTTATAAAACCGTCAAATTTTGAGCTGATGTTCATAATCTCTTTCCATACTGCATAGCAGCTTCTCGTTTGCTTCAGACTGGTTAATCATAAAAACATAAAAATAAATGTTACACAAAAATCAAATGATAAAAACAAATCATACTATTTACACTCCTAATATGTTTGTAAAAACAGCAACACTGCAGTCTTACTGAACGATCAAGCATATCTGTTTTACCCTTGTTTTACGCATCACCCATCATGCATTTCAACATTCACATCTTCACAAGCTGACAGACATGCTTTTGCCGCCATCCTCATGCCTGCCCGTGTCGTCCATATGGTCGGAGCTTCAACCACTGTTTACGTTATTGCTGTTAGTGCTTGTAAACAGCACAAGTCAGAGTCTGCCGGGGCCTGGGGTCAAAGGGAAGGCCTCTTTCAGACGGCGCCTTGGGCGTCCTGTTTCAGGCTGAGAGGAACAGGATCTGTGTTGTTTGTAGAACTGCACACAAAGACCTTGACAGATCGCCAGATTTCTCCTCTGGGCCAGTTTAGGGTTACCATAACCTCATTATTATGCTTGAAAGACGACAGGTAATCGAATCTCAGGTGGCCGCTGTGTCTTTGCTTGGGGTTGGCCTTTCTTTTATTCCAATTTGCCTTGATTACCTGAACCGCCAAGGCTCCATTTCAGCCACTTATCTCCCAGAAATAATCATCTGATCGTGCCCGCCCCCTCCCCCCCGTGCCCTGGCAGGGCCGTTACCCCCAAGGGTCAAATATGGAACTAACCCCTCACAGCGCCCCCTGAGGGATACCATCCAGCATGACACGTGCAGAATGGTCAATGGCCACCTGTCTGCAGCTGTAGTCTCACTCTGGCACCCAAAGGGGCAGGGTTGAGTTGGGGGTAGGGTGGTGTATCCACGACATGTTCTACACTGAGATATTGGTAATGAGAGCTGAGAGCAGGGGGCATCGGGTCACGGCGTGAGCAGGAGCGGGAGTCTCTCTGGTGGTGCTGAATGTAGCTGGTTTGTGTTTGCATGAGGCTGGACCCATTGTTCTGGCAGAAGCTAGCTTGACGTCGCTCCTGTGTTTTTGGTGATCCGGGAGGTACCTGGCTTAATGTCTTTCCGGGAAGATTATAATAACGGGAGGGTTGAGGAAAGCCAAGCAGGCCTGATCTCAAAGGGATGAGTCTTGAGCTGTAGTCTGGCTGCTCTCCAGGAGAAGGAATCAGAAAAGCCTGCTGGAATATCCGGTTAAACTGATGAAGGAGAAAAAGGAAAGTAAAAGATATTAGGTTCATGCGCATAACAAAGAATATGGAGATCCTCCATTAAAGGGAGCAGTCAGACAGCCCCAGGGGTCTACGTCAATGACGATCTTCCATGAGTCACGCTCCAGTGGTCACATAAGGAAAGCTGTATGCTTTTATTCAGTCACTTCTTCATTGAACACCACTGTTCCCACTGGATCACCCGTTCAGTGATTCCTATAGCAAACCAGTAAGTATACCAGTATAAACTGGGACTGTCCTTATTCAGGGAACCTCCTAGCATACTGTATAACCAGAAAAGCAGCTCATTTATAATTTTGCATATTTGTGCAAAGTATTTATGTGTATCTGTACTTCATATTCCATAATAGTAGTGGCATTTATTCTCATAGTAAAGCCACATGTTCAGAATGCATCTAAAGATATATAAATAACTTCCAAGTTTATATAGCAGTGCATAGAACTGTAAACAGATATCCCCTTATTGATTCTCCTGGGAGAAAGTGCAGCGCCGGACTCGATCGGCAAGGCACAATTTTCCAGTAACAATTTAGCCAAGGCTCCCACCCTCCCAGCTGCTGACAGGAGAAATCAGAAAACTGTTACACACACAAGCCAACAATGGTCTCCAGCAGGGCCACTCCGGCCTGCTCTCTGTGGCCGCGGGAAACGGAGGCAGCAGCTGTGGGAGTCGCATTATTCTCTCCCCTCTGCGTTTGTGGCCTCCCCCCCAACCTGCTCACCCAGCTTCTAAGTGCAGAGCGAGGAAACGAGTGACATTTCCACAATTCTGACCTTTGTTTTTGCATTGACCGAGGCGTGTGAGGAAGAAACGGCTGAAACTCGAGCTGTGGCCTCGATGGACTCCTTCGGAAATCTCCCAGAATTCTCTGCAAGGCTCTCCGCTGGTGAAAGAGAAAGGTGAGGCGTCGAACGTGGCGAAGACCCCGTTCCCTGTCGTATCGATACAAGGAAGGGAACTGCAGTCAGAAGTGTTTGTTTTCTGCAGGACAGGATGAAACTTCTGTAGAAAAGCATGCTAAAGGTTCATTCCAAGGCAAATGTAAAAGGTTTAAGTGCTAAAAATAATTTTAATCACACGGCTCAAATCTAAGACCCTGAGAGTGCTGCTGTGTGACGCTGCCATCGTGGCACGGTTTTGTTCTATGCCACCATCTCGCCGTGGCGACTTTTTCACCCGCCAGGGGCAGGGACTGCCGAGAAAATGCAGAAATTGTGCTAAATAGCAGAGTAGTTAGTGGCGCTGTGCCTCCACTCAGCACGCTGTGGCTCTCCAGCTTTCGGAGCTCACATTAAGCCTCTGATTCCAGAACCACATAATGACATTCTGACTGCTGCTGAGGTCCGGGAAATCAACCATCCGCTGTTTCCCCCGAGACTGCTCCCTTTCAGCTTGGCCACGTCGTGTAGCGATGCCCTCGTTTAGAGCGTGGCTAATTGGTCACCTAATTGAACGTGGTGCTGGGCTGCGGTTCCATGCCCTGCAATCAACGTGTGTCGGAGGTCATTTTGTGACGTTCTGCAATTCTGATATGACCACATATAGTTTTTCAATTCCGGTCCCTTCCACTTCTCTCCTGATTTTATGTGCCAGAGGCTGAACAGGTATGTTCCATTTTTCTGACATTTTTCTATATGTTCTGGGTTTGATGTGACATACATCACAAACAAATAAAAACAACTGCACTTCCTGGTTTGGTACAAGCTGACTGAGTCGCAAATTTTTTGCCATAGTACTTCGTACTCACAAGAACTCTGGAAACTATTATGTTATCTTGTGACTCCATGTACATATGCTCAAAGTACTGTATGTTTTTGCAAAATTTACAGATTAGGTGGCTATTTTATTGGAAATATCATCATATAAAGGCAAAGACTTACACACATGCAGATACAAAACTTTTACGATACTTCCCAAATGACATGCGTGACACACAAATTCGAGAAACATTCCATGGGAGGTACACGGCTCTGCAGGTTAGGTGCCTGGAACTGGAAAGTTGCTGGTTCAAATCCACAACTAGCAAAAATTGTCCATATCTCCATTGGACCATCCAGCAAGACCCTTAACCTCAGAACTGCTCCAGGGGTGCCGGATAAATGGCTGACCCCGAGCTCTGATGGTAAGATTCTCACTCACCTGTATCTGTGTCCACCTGGAGAGCATCATGGGATATGCGAAAAGACATACGTTTACAAATGGCAAATAAATAAAAGATGTCATTTAATCTCAAATTGACCCATGCTGAGCTAAACACACACACACCCGTGCTGAGACTCCTTCCCATCTACATTACATTGGAAGTAAACAGATTAATGGATATATGTCCACGGCCCTGTACACAATGCTGGGGTAGATTTGGGAGTGGTACTTGCTGTTGATAGCTGGCCCATTCAGATATGTATCAGTTTATCTTCTGTCTGTTGCTGCCACTGGTTGTGTTGTTATTCCATTACTGCTGCAGACTAGCTGCACTTTCTTGCCATGTGTCTGTGGCTTATTATCTAATTTGTATAAAGAAAAGTATGGATAATTGCCAGAAAATAGTCCTTCACGTATGTCCACCAGGCCCAGAATCACGGCATTTCTCACCTGGACACCTTGGAATTTAGCATAGTGTAAAATAGGCTTGTGAATGTCTTTAGAGAGTAGATGGTTCTCTCCTCAGTAATGGACACACCTCCAGGAGACCTGTACTAAGAGTCTGCCCGCTGGTGGTTCTGTGCTGGTGGTTTTGTAGCCTAGTGAGTTGAACTTTGTTTTAAATTTGTTTGGCATAAGGCAGAAGACAAATTGGTGTGGACACTACACCTCAGGGGTGGAGTATGGGACAGGCTGATGTGGACACTGCACCTCAGAGCTGGAGTATGGGACAGGCTGATGTGGACACCACACCTCAGGGGTGGAGTATAGGACAGGCTGGTGTGGACACCACACCTCAGGGGTGGAGTATAGGACAGGCTGGTGTGGACACTACACCTCCTCAGGGGTGGAGTATAGGACAGGCTGGTGTGGACACTACACCTCAGGGGTGGAGTATAGGACAGGCTGGTGTGGACACCACACCTCAGGGGTGGAGTATAGGACAGGCTGGTGTGGACACTACACCTCCTCAGGGGTGGATTATGAGACAGGCCAATCGATGTGGACACCACACCTCAGGAGTGGAGTATGGGACAGGCTGGTGTGGACACTACCCCTCAGGTGTGGAGTATGGGACAGGCTGATGGGTGATGATGTCATCTTATAAAACGTGTTCAACTGATTCTATTGTGTGAATTTCTGTCCTACATACAGTATTTTGTATGTTTTGCATTATTGTATTGCTGTGTTTTTCTAAATTGGAGTTTCTAAGCTATAGGACTTTCTTATGCTTAGCAATGACAATAAATAGCATATCTTTTTCAATGAGTTTTTCTCAGATTCTTGAGAATTCCAGTTACACTTGTTAACACCCCCCCATCCCCAGACCACCCTACCCTCCACCCTGACACATTTTCCCGTGCCCCTGCTTCTTACCAGTCCAGTCAGCTGGAAAATGAGTCCCCCACCACTACCCACACATCTGGCAGATTAAAGGTGAAGGGAGGGGGGGCCGCACTGATGCCAGCCCTAGGGTGGAGGGTCACGGGGGGTGGGAGTGGCAAGTTTGTATTCAATCCCTAGAAGCCTAGGGTTTCTGAAGGAGTGACCCCCAGGAAGTTGGAAAATACAGGAGGGGTAAGAGACTTAGGGTCTGCCCTACGAGCTACTGGCTAAGGAAGGATTCGGCACAGACAATCTGCCAAGCTCAGTCAGACAGTGTTTCAGACACACCCCACCCATCCTATTTAATTCACAGCTCCCACAATAGAGAAGAGGAAAACCAGTATTAGAAAGCAGAAAGGATCTCTCCTGTTTTAAGATATTCAGTTATTCTGAACCTTCCCCCTCTCCCTCCCATGATTCTCTCTGTCCAGCTTGAAAAGCCACAGTGGAAGCAGGTTCAACAAATGGGGTAGAATGGAAAAGAGTCCTGAGCTTGAATGAAGGAAATACGTGGCCTCCTTCACTCTAAGAAGAATCAGTCCCTTAAGATGGAACAGAGATCCTCAAAGGCTAGATGTTTACTGAGCATTTTACCGCATGACTCACTTCAATGGTGTTGTGGGTGGGATGGTAGACCGCACTTAAAAAGACTGCCTGTCCTTCGCACAGGCTTACAGCCGTTTCTGTGTATATGTGCAACTGACAAGCAGAGGAACACTTTTAATAAAATTCAGAAGACTTGTGCGACAGAGTCCTTCACTGAGAATCATCTTGCACTCTACAATATTCTTAGATAACTGTCTGTCTGATCACTCCTTTACAGAAAAACATGTAGGGGTTCTCATACCCTGCATCTAAACAAAACCTCTGTATATTAGTGTTTCAGCTCCACCTTTTGTTAACACATAACAACAACAAAAGAACACAAAAGTGAAATATAGTGGAACGGACAGCCAGCACTGACGGGGCACGGCAGTGGAATCTTAGCAAACAAAGCCAGCAGTTAAATAGGATAAAACATAGATTTGTATCCATTTTGCATTTCCTCCCAATGATGGTGAAAGGAGAATCATTACACGTGATTATTTTTCTTCATTTGATAGCTAGAAATCAGTCCTAAACAGTCACATGCTTTTAGTTTTGGCTCGTTTTGTACCTTTTAACCTTAAAGCCCTTGAGGTTGGCTTTTAGTGTGACAGGAGCACAGAGCCCAGAGAGGGTCTGTAATAGTTTGCACCCAGCAGGGTGGAACGATATCGAGGGAATGGGTACTGCATAATGTCATCCACACAAGAATATGAAGAGGAAAGCATTGATCTGAAACCACCCAGACCATGACTGACTGCTGTTAACTGTGAGCCCCCGTCTCTGTGGGGAGGGCAGGGTATGAGTGAGTGTGTTGGGGGGGTTGGTTTCCCCTTCCAAGCCCACATCGCCGACAACGTTGCAGAGAAGCTGACCCGCGGTACGTTCGATCCGGCGGAGTGTCCCATGGTTATGGCAGCTCAAAAGCCCGACAGAGCACAAAGGTGCTGAAGCTGGAGAACGCACAGTGTTGGGGTTTGACGTATTGGTAAACATACTGTCTGTACAAAATAGTCTGCATAGCATCAGAGAAAATTCAAGTTGTACAGTAAAAACATCAGCATGAATGATCTAGACAAAACCTGGAGACACTTTTAAGGAAGTGGACATTATCTCAATGTAAATATTGATTTATGCATAATGAGTCTTCTGAAGAAACAGAATCTGGAATAAGACTTAGCAGCATACAGGGTTCTTGGGGTCTACTGCAGCCTTAAGCCCTTTGATATACCTGGGAGAGGCTTTAGAACCCTCCTCATGATCCTGACCTGGATAAATGATAGGACGATGGATGGATGGATGGATGGATGGATGGATGGATGGATGGATGGAGATATAACATAAGACCTCAGTAAACCACATTTTAACTCAGACCTTATCTAAATTTTATGTTAACACTTCTGTTGTTTGCAATGAAAATTTTGTGCTCCCTCAGTCTGCTCAGCTACAGTCACCCTTCTTAGTCCATCAGAATCAGATAGACAGAGCAAGTGCATTGTTAGCTTAATCCAGCGCTATGTTCACCTCACCAGCTTACAAACCGAACAGCATATGTATTCTGGCAAACAGGGAAGCACATGAAGTACCAGAAAGGTAAATAATGATCATTGTGGGATGAATTTCAACCAGCCCTTCATATAACAATACAGAAGAGTTAATATTGCCCTGTGGTACAGTAGGAGTGGGATGAATTAGAGGCTGTTTGAGTAGTGTTCTGATCATATATGCTTTCAGTGCAACCTTATACCTTTTCAAGGACAGCAAGCTGCAGTCTTAAGAAGAAATCAAGATTGCAACTATCATTTGTATTTTATAGGTGAAGCACTGTGAATGTTCTAGAAAATATTTAATGTAATGGAACACTGACGTTTAAAACATTTCAGTGGAAAACAAGCCGTATAAAAAACAATGTCAAAAGATAAAATTCTGCACACAGTTAAATGGCAGATTTGAAGGATTGAAGAACTTTCTGTTTGTTCTCCTTTTGAAACATACTTCCCAATGTATAAAGAAATGTCAGCATTGCTCTCAGATACACAGCTCTATTTGGTGTATCCTCAGCATCAGACTGGGATTGGAGGGTGAGCTTCCATCCACGAGGACATGGAGATGAGTAAAAAAAGGAGACTCAGACAACTGACACAGTGCCTCAAACCCGGAGCTGCTGCTCTCTGCATGTCCCTGTGCTCCAGTCTGTCTCTGTACCGACCATTTCTCAGCCAGGTCACAGATGCCCCGATGCAGAGGACAGACAAGCAGTAACAACACCCCCTTTTGAGTGCACAGGCACAATAATAGCAAAAGAAGGATGTGATGCACCTCAGTGACACGTTAAGGTCAGCTGGACATCCCTTCAAGCATCAGACTCAACACCAACCTGGGCACCCTAAGCTGTGTTCTTCTGTTTCTCCTGCTTCCTGATTAGTCAGATATTGGAACAATTTATCTTCTCCAGCTACTGTTCCAGTTGTCTCTGTGTCCCCACTAATTTAATCAAAATAGCTAAGCTAAAATGAAGCATCGCTGAGGACTAAAACTATATTAAGGAACTAAACTTTAAATGGTCAGGCTTAACAGAAGCAGTGGTGCAGCTGTTAGACCTTTGGGCATGGTGCTGAAATCAAAATTGCCTTTAGGAGCTAAACAACCTGGTCTCTACCTCAGTAAAATAATGAATTTACATTAATTCTCCTAACCCAAATTTGTGTCAGGTTATCCCCACATTGCATCAGACCCACTGGTCTCATGAGAAGATATAGAAGGTATATTTTAAAAGGTGTTTTCAAGATTAATCAGAATTTTGTATAGATAGGAAGGAACCAGCATGTTAGCATAATATTATTTAAATCAGCAAATTCATGCTAAAGCTGCATGTTATCAGTTTATCTGCTTTACTCCCAGTCATTTTACATGGTACAGCAGAAATACATCTTTAATTACATAGCAATATCGTCCATTAACAGTATCCATGAATTTTTAGGAACTGTCATGACGGTCTGGATATACTGTAAAGGCAGGATGTACCACACAGATCCCTGAAAGTCTCACATATTAAGTAAGGCTATCTGTACACATATGCTGTGGAGAGCATTTAGAGAACAGGCAAGCCGTAGCATTCGAGAGATGACCTACACAGACACGGCAATAACATGGAGAGCTGCAACATGGTTTGCACTTGAAGCCCTGCACTTGCTAGCCTGCAAGTAGAAAATCTGTGCACTAATTTACCATCCACTGTACTCAACACTAAAATGCATTGGAAACAGACAATACAAAATAATTGGAGGAAGGCAATATTTTTAAATGGGGGAAAACCCTTTGCAGTCAGATAAGCTCTGCTTTTTCCAAAACTATTCCTGATTAAATGGCTCATAGAAAAAAAGAGCAGATTACAGGCAGATTATTAGTTTAAAAGGTAGTTGAACCACTGAACTCACTCTTGTTTGAAACTAGGAAGCAGTCATTGGATGAGCCTTCATTATAACATTGTCCTATTTCTGAAAGGGGTGTGGTAAGGCCAACACTTCAATACCTCTTCTGCTCCCTGCTCCTCCCTGAAACTCGTCTTGCACCGGGACATAATTGCTTGATTGACAGCCAAGATAAACCTGTTTCTACTATCAATACTGGGCAATGATGAAACTGTATATGACCCATATTTAGCTACCGCTGGGGCGGGATAGCTGCTGGAGGATTAATCAAACCAAAAGGCATGAACTTTAATAGGCACAACCCTTAACAATCCTTGTTATTAATTTATAAAGATATTCAGGGGAACCCATGTAATTATACACTTGTTCTATCAGCACACGTTTGCAGACATGGTCAACACACACCACCACCCCCACCACCCCTCCTTTCTGCTGTGAATTTTATGCAACAAGAAAATTGAGGTGGCTTGTAGCAATTGTTTCCCTGAAAGGTTGCATGACAAACTGACACACCCACACACCTGAAGCAATGCGCCTTACCTGTCCAGGTATGCTGGTCTCCCAGCTGCTCTGGGGCTTAGCCAGATCTTGTCAATTACTGGTAAGCCAATACCGTGGCCAAGGACGTGACGGGGATCATGTTCGTTTCGGTGGGGAACCGTACATCAGCATGGCACCACGCTGCCGACACTATTTACAATCCCCGACTTCAATTGGTCTCATATTCTCTTATTTCCGATTGACCAGATAATCCTGTTTGCCAAGGACCGTTGGGACAATTGACCCCAGAAGGCTCTTGTTGCTCGCCAAACATAAATGATCCTCTTTGTGTCTGGACTTTAGTTTGCACTTAGACAAATAAAGAGAAGATAAGAGTGGCCCACGGTCTGTTTTCCCTGTCTTCAGGGGACACTAAAATACAGTAATCGCTACAAGTATTTCCATTATATTTACAATTAAAAGGATTTGCTGCCTATTTTAAATTTACAAAAATAAAATAAATCACCTTGCAGGAGAAGGACTGTTGCATTTTTAACAGTGCAATTTGTTTTTATTGGCATACGTTTTCTGTGGCAAACAACATCCTACTCAAAAAAGAAAAAAAAACATGTCAGTAGACTTGTTTCATTATTAGAAAGTAGCTGGTAATCTATAATAAGCTATGGAGGAACCCTTCGCAAGCTCCTCTATGTGCAACATGATCCAAAGAGCCTTTTAACGTATAGATGCTCACTGTACATAAAGAAAACATCACAAGACAGTGATATTTCTCCTCTTTTGGTCGCAGCATTTTGATCTCCACTAGTAATTTTATAGGGTAGAATTCCCAGGCAGTGATCCCTGTGTCAGCCCAAGCACCTCACTATCTAGGGGCCACTTACCTATGCTCCACATCAATGATCACGGCAGGGTGTGGGTGGGTTAGGGGGTGTGAGGGGTTTGGTGTTGAAGCTCCAGCGTAAAAACCTTTAATTCAGCAGCATTGTTCACCTAATCTCCTCTTGTCCATCATGGCTTAGTCTTTTTTTTTTTTTTTCCTTATCCGTCTCCACTGTGGAGGAATGACAATGACTTTCATCCTGGATCGAGTGGCAGGGAGGGGACCTTCCTACAGGTATAGTGCTACACCACATACCTCCCTTGGGACACCCCCCACCCCACACAGAAAAAGCACACAGCTCCCACAGGACACGTCCCTCCAGACAACCACATGACTCCCTGGGGATGCCTCCATCCCCACATCTCTTCACAGCTCCCCTCTGGCCCTTGACCAGGCCTCCACAAAGGCACAAGGCAGAGAAGGAGCATCAGTGCATCCGGAGCACTAGGTTTTGGAGGCCAAACAGACATTTAATCTGCATAAGAACCAGGGAAACAGCTAAATACTGACACAATTATCCAGACACCTTTAGCATTTTCCCTGTTCTCACAGCTTGATATTTATCTGAACCTTAAGCACCTCAACCCGAGCCACCTCTCAGGTCTTGAACTAACAACTTAGAGTTTAAGTACACATTATAAACCAGCAAGACACTGGCAAGTTATAAGTGTGTGTGGTTAACCAGCAAGATAATTGCTGGCTTCACAGTGAGTCTGTCAATGTAATAACATTCAAAGAACACGTGGCAAACTTTTAATTATGGTCATAAGGGTCCACACAGATAGAAGAATGATGTCTGTCAGTGCCTGTCAGTCGGAACAACTATTTTTTAGAAAAGATCTGCAGACCAGCAGATAGTGTGGTAAGTATATTTTGTCTCATAATATAATACCAAAAAGTTAGTGCAGTCAAGACAAAATACATTCTGGATCCTTAAACTCAAATACTAGTCTTTGTCACCCCCAAAATATATGGCATAATGACAACTGAGGGACCTTGATATTTGGTCAGCATAGCTCTTCAGCAACATTTCAGTGACATGAGTCAGGTGATGGAATCACTCTGGGTAGGAAACCTTTAGCAAGGCGGGCTGGAAGCTTGTTCATTAACCAACTGTATCTCCTGTCATCCGTTCAACAGACGACTGTCATTCCAAATTTGGATACAAAAGGGTTCCCTGAGAAGCCGTTTGTTCTTCGGATTTGGAGCTCCTTTTGTGAGGCTAACCACAGATTTTGTCAAGCACTGTAAAAAAAAAAAATGGAGATCAGTAGGGGGTCGTCCGCGTCAATAGATGTCACACATGTTAACGAGCAGTTTTGTCGGAACTCAAGACACAAAACATGGCCGTCACAAAGGTGGCTTTTGTGTCGCGCGCCTCACTGTGTATGCTAATGAGCTCCTTCCGCAGAACACCATGCTGAGCACCTATGGCCGGACAGGGGAGCAGGCTTCAGTCTTTTTTCTAAAATGAACTAAGATACTGACACCGGCAGTGTCATTCTGTAGTGTGACAAGGGCTGTATATTAGCACCGCAAGTGAATTAAACTAAGACGAGTCAAATAAAAAAAACACCAAGAAATGTTGTTATTGTTATTTGGGTTTTTTTTTATTCAACATGAGATCTCTGGTTCAATATGAAAGGGATGAAGATGTTTGCTAGCCTAAGTGGGGGTAGTGGGACATTTCATATACTGTCCCATGGATTGTTGCACTCTTCATTGCCCTTCTGGGAAGTAAAGGAGCCCAAAGTGATTTGCATAAAATTACAAAATCTTGTTCATTTTTTTCAATGAAGAATTTATGAATGTGTGACATCCAAAAAGGTGTTGAAGTGTTAAATATTGGTGTGAAGATGTATTTAAATATTATTCTGCAGTTTGTCTCTTTCATTCATTATTTCTGTTTCTTCTATCATTGTAGAGTTGAGGTCAGCTCACTTTTCACCAGGTCCAAATGTCCAATACTTGGTTAAACAAACACAGGGATGGGGCATGATCTTCTCTGTGCTCCATATTATTACAAGCTGCCTTTACACTTATCATGCAAGTCCCCAATCATACTAGCATTAAGTCATGTGACACGCTTTCTGTGCCTCACCACCAAATCAGAAGATATGTCATTAGCATCATGACCCAAAACATAAAGCACCAGTGAGGAATTGCTAAGTAGCAGATTATTTAAGTTTAACATATAAATTTCACAGATAGTGATGAGTACAACTCAAAAGTGCAGTGGCCCATTTTGCATCATTTATAACTACTGCTCTGCACCACTCAGGTCTGCCAGAACATGAGACCGGATCATTTTATTAACCAGCTTTTCAGTTCTGAATGAACTCTGTCTCACATGAGGGCTGAACTCAGTGGATTAATGACCAAATGCTGAGCAGGCCACCCAAGGCTGCCCACGGTTTGACAGAGCGCTGATAGATGGCAGCCCAGCATAAATAATGTGTTTTTGTGGTTTTATCCCTTTCAGAATACAGAGGGCCTCGATTCACCTGGACAAGAGTGGGGGACAGACCTTGAGCAAGCTTCAAGGGTGGCTTCAGCCTTCAGTGGGATTCAGCACAAGTTCTCACTTGATAACCTGGAAAAGGGAAAACATTTAGCTGAAGAAAACACCCACGCCACTTGCTAAAACAAAGCTGCCTCATAGCTCTGCAAGGTTAGGGAATAGTCACAGTGCTGCACTTAAAACTTTGTCCTATTCAACATTTACTCTCCTCCTTGTTATCCATCAAGGAAGGGGGGGGGGGGGTTAAACCCTCAAAGCAACCATGAAGCAGAAAAAAAGCAAAAAGTCCAGAACTTACTGTAGCAGAGGAAGAGAAACCACAGCCTTGTACCCCTGCATACCTTTATGGCAAAGGGGTGAAAAGCCCACAGTTGGCTTGTGGTACATAAGTTCTCCTTCAACTTTCCAAACCTCCGTTCACCCCTTTAAATACCATACTTGCTTTAAAAAATAATAATAAAAAAAAATGAGGAAGACATTTTTGAAAAAGCAAAATTTTCCATTAAATGACTTCTCTTAAAGGGATGAGGAAAGGGGGTCTGCTGGGTAAATTCTCACCGCAGCCCATTACAATGGGGTGAGGGGGTGTCTCGTAGCCGTGACCCACAAGCACCTGGTAATTAAAATTGCTAATTACAAGCACTTATGCCGCCAAGCTTCCTCTGGCTGGCTGAACAGTCTGACCCTTTTCCTTGCAAGAGGAAGAAAAGAGAGGAATGCTGCCTATCTCTTGATGAGCATAGCAGTGAGGAAAAGCCCCCACTCCCCCCACCAACGCCCCATCCTGAAGAGGGGCTGCTGAGAAGGAAGTTGACAAAAGCTGGGAACATCTGCTGAAGGGCAGTGGAGCGTGCCAAGCCGGTTGGAACAGGTGCGGGAAGCCCTGGAAAACCATGTCAATGAGAAGGTGCTGCGTCTGTGCTCCACAGCTGACGCGGGAAAGGGTGCTGTGTGCCTGTGTAGGGACGGGGGTTCTTGATATAAACACCTGCTTTGTAGCTCTACAGTCTTGCATGTTCTCTCATTATATATCACATGACAAGCTAGGGTTATAATAAAACATCCACTTTTGTCAGTTTTTTTTTTTTTTTCTCTCCTTGCTAAGCTTTAAGAAAGTGGATCGCGTCCATATACACAAACTGGCAGTCTTTATTTTCTTCACAGTGAATCGATATTTGGCCATTTAAAATTCGCATTTATTGGCTGTAGCTGCTGTACCCGGGTCGGAGCACGATAACCCGAGTTAATTAGCCGCATAATGACCTCGACCTTAGAGCAATTATCTGAGAGCCCTCTGACGTCATTCACCTGTTAAATAAACCCACCTGACCACACAGTCGAATACGGTTCCAGGGTACGGAAAGGACCGCGCTGTGGCCGCTGTCTTATTACGCTTGATTATGCCATTGTTCCTTCTAGTACCCATTAGTTCTAAGACCCTTTCGCATCTTAATATTATCGAAGTAGACATTTCAAGCACGATTGTATATTTATGCAACTGTGTACGCTTAAGGTCTTAGCGCCGTTTAAAGCTGCGTTTCTAGACCTGCACCACACCGCGCGGCTAACAAGTAAAGCGCGCGAGACGCATAACGGCTGCCTTTAGTTTGACACCCAAACTAAAACTGACACCCGAGGCAGCATTCCGCGAAAAAAAACTTCGCAAGAGCATTTTTTATATGAAGCTATTTCGGCCGGCGAACGTTTATTTCTCCTGAATGGAGATATTTGACAGTGTTCCATACTGCAGGAGTTTAGGCATTTTCAGGTCAGCGTCTCAATTGATCATCCAACCAATTAGCATAATAAACATAATTACAACATTCCTAAATTATGGCTGGCTTTTTTGTGCTTGAAATTGTGCCTGACGCAAACTACTGGATGAGAATTAGTGAAGTGTATGTGTGATTACTGTCTACAGATACAATGTATGTACACACCCGAGGTGTACTACGAAGCGAGTTCACTGCCTTAGCGCGGTTTCTTTCGTCTCACTTCCGAGTATTTAGTAGTTTTCAGTCGTAGTGCCGCAATCAGGGTTAGGTAACACTTCTTAATCGAGTTAGCTTTGGTATGTAAAGCTCACTTTGTCGTACACCGTAACGGCCATGTCTTAACATTCTTTTTAAGACGAAAGGGAGGCATATTACTTTTGTCACAGAGGCTCCTAACGTGAGGGGTGTTCGAAGAAGAATTCTGATACCTCGCTAGACATACGTGGCTCTGACTCTGTTACTCTGACAGGCATATTTGTTCTCAGTCTTCAGTAATATTAATCTGATCTGTGAGGAAAATGAACAGCCACGCAGGTTAAAACTAGGTTCCAAATGAGTTTAACTCTGAGGTAACTCATTAAATGTTATGAACAGGAATACTTTTTAATTGCATTTTTAAAAAAATGGGTGGTGCTTTTCGAAATTAATTAAACATAAAAAATTCTACTACTACAATGGCAGATGAGAAAGAAAAGAGAAAAGCTCAAAGGAATGCAAACCACCAAATGAATTATGCAACAATGCACAACCAGCTCAGAAAACATGCAGCCAAATAAAGATCCTAAAGAATATGATGCTGGGTGTACCAATACTCAATAATCTTGACCTTTTGACATCTGTAACAGTTATCTGCCCTTCCAGTTTTGGTGGGATAGTGCCCCCCCCTGGATGAGGGGGGAAAGGCCATCAGCCATCCATCATCAAATGTTGAGGGAAGCTGGCTTTGAACGGAGAGGCGGGGAAGACAGGGCAATTACCTGTGATCGATAGCAGTAAATATGAAACCATGGAACCAGGGTCGCATTGTTAGTGGAGGAGAAAAATGAAACTTGAGATAACCCTGGCAAATTAGACAGATGTTAACATTAAACCATGTCAGCAAGCAGGCTATATATTACAGACATATTAGAGGCCTATAAAGTCATGTAATGAATCATGGCACAGAATAACTGTGGTGAAGAAACCCTTCTGCTAACTGTTTAAATGATGTTTCGGTTACAAAAAGGACCAGAGTTGTGTTTTTTACCTATTCTGTAATAGGTTTAAAGGTGTGTGTGTGTGCTTGCTATTAAATTGCTCAATGCAGCCTCCAGAAATCCAGCTCCTGAGAAGCAAAGATTTGGCTGCTTAATGGGCTGTGCCTATCTGCCCCTGTGATCCAGGATTTGGCCTGACAGAGGAGTTGTGAGTGGGTGGCACATGCATCAGTGAGGTCTGGGCCTGTGTTCCAGGACACCCCAGCCAGGTAAATGACAAGGATCTATTAAAAAATACAGTTTATTTGAAAAGTTGGAAGGGGCTAAGGGGCTGCTGACCACTGGTGACCCTGGTACCGTATGTCTTGTTACTGTGTCCTTCAAAATTTGCCCCTGGGCTTGCTGAAAGTATGTCATCCAGAAAACCATGCAACTCACTTTCGATCCTGCCTTCAACGTGACATGTAATTTCTGCAAATACTTTTGCTTAAGTATGTATGCAAATTTCCATCACGTGTACTATCCAATTTCTGAGGAAGTATTATACAAAAATTTGAATTTGCCATTATAAAAAGGGAAGTATAAAATGACTAAATTGCTCTGCAGGAAACTGACGAGGGAAAGCTGTGTTTGGTCAGACTAAGCCCTCTCTTGGTCAGTTTACTTTTACCAAGAGACAATAAATGCTGTGTGTGGCGGCATCTTTCAGATCAGAGTGTGTGCACTTTCACCATGAGGAGGAGGAGGAGGATATGCAGGTAACACTGTACTAATTTCCTGGAAACTGTGCCCATTGTGACTGCTTTGCATCTCTGTAAGTGACCAAACACCTGCAAGTGCTGTTAGTCTTTAAAAATGATCAGCATGAAGAACAGAATGTGTCACGTTTTACTGCTGGTGATGTCAAACAGGAAAGGGCCTTCATTAGGAATAAAAATCTCATCATCGAGTTTCAAGGCTGACTTATCTGCTCTGATTCTGCTTCCCCAGACCTGGAGAAGGGTACTGCCGACCTCGGATACTGTTGTTATTGACGATGGCTGTTGCTTTTGATAAGGCAAGGCATAAAATCAATCACCTTCATCGAAGGTCCACCATACAGCCCACATGCAACGGCCAGCAGTCCTGCTTTGCCGTTCATCTCAGCGGAGGGGAAAACTGGGTCATGGGGTCTTGACCTTCTGTTTGTTGTGGAAATGAAAAAGAGAAACCTTTTCATGTCATTGATTAAGAAAGAAAAGGTTTATCTAGCGAGGAGGACGTGTGTATATTTCATGCTGTTGAGTAGACATATTTCATCTGATTCAGCCAATGATCAAATCATTTAATGTCCTCTGTTCTCATCATTTGAATAATAACAGATGTTATTCCTTTTGAAATGCACTCTCGTAAAATTATATGTATGCTGCTAATTGCTTTCGAGTCTTTAAAAATGTGTGCCTCATTTTATCTTTTAAAAATAATGGTTAATGGTAATGGCTAGTTGTAAAATAATCTTTAGACATAATATACCATTAAATTGCTAAATCTTTTTTTTTTAATCACAAGAATAAATAAGAGTAATTTGGTTCCCTAAATTTGGATCCTATTCAAGAAGATTTGAAATGGGGATTGGATTAAGAGAGTTAAGGTTTTAATAAAGTAGTTAATAACTGATGAAACCTCTTCTTGATAGAAGATACAGTGAAACAGCATGATTTCATGTTAATATTCTTCTGTGTTTTATTTGCGCTAGATCATGGTCTTTCAGAAAGGTACAAAGCTTTGGTTACTCTGTGACCAATAACCAAAATAGGTATAACGGGTTGATCAGTCGTTAATTACGAGAGACTCCGTGAGGATGTATGATGTGGTTTGAGTCAGAAATTCTACACTGTTTTGCTTTTCTCCCTTTCATTTTTAAATATGTTTATTTTTTATTATTACACAGCTAAACAAGCAATGGATATGTATATGTCAGCGTGTAAATACCACAGTAACACAGAGCAACAGCAGTGCACTACGACGGCAGTACAACCTAAACACTGATCCGGTCCACCTAGAGTGTCTTCCGTGCTCCAGGAGCCACTGAACATTCGAATTTGGGCCCACAGGAAGTGGGTCCGAATCTTCATAACTCAATTTTCCAAGTATGTGAATATAAACAAAACTGCATGATGGTCTTGGGATAAAAGCATCCTCTTTAAATACACAAAAAAACTAAATGATATGGTGGTGCTGGTTTTAACTCATCAGATACCATACATAGTATAACCAAAATGGCATCATTTTATAGCTTCTGCAGTTACTGGCTCTGACAGAGTTGGTCTTCAGGTGCCCCCTGCCTCACCCATTTCTGTATTCACTGACCAATCTTAACTTCTGTCCCCTGATGTACAAACAGCATGGCTTTTGAATGATTCGTGATGACAGAGGGAACCCAGGTCAGAGAAGCTGAAAAACCAAATGTCTATGGCACACACGTTTACTGACACATATATAAAGCTAGGGGATGAAAAATCTGGGTGATAAAGCTGCCGTATGATATTAATTCAATCATTTGTCCAGCAAGCTACCTGAAGCCCATACCTGACAGTGAGCGTGCTAAGCAAATGTCAAACATCTTGGTTGATACAGATACACACGTTGCATACATACTATTGGCTGAGCCATTTCACGTTAAGAAGAGGTGCTGCTTTAGTTCCACCGCTCGTCTCATTGCGCACGCACAGCCCTAAGCCATGACCGCCCGTGCACCCTCACGAAACGGCTTGGCACCCGTCTTTACCGACGGCTATGTGTCTCACTCCAGAGTCGATAATGAGCAGGCGATGTGGCGTTTACAGGCGGGGGGGGGGGGAGTAGGATAAAAGAAAAGGTGTAATGATTCAAAAACAATCTTGGCAAATGACAGAGTCGTCTCAGGGCTAATGGAAACACTTCACAGTCCAGTGACTCCGTACAGTCCATTAAACACGTTCAATGGCAGCCCTACTTGAAGATTATAACTTCGAGAAGTCTTGGAAGAGTCGCCTACGTAAATGTGATTCGTCTGCTTATTATGATTAATTACTTTAATTCGCTGAAATGGTAAATAATATTCCCCACTGCTGAGCGCTAACTTTGGAGCATGTTTGACAACAGGACATCTACGCTGGAAGATCTCAGAGTTCATCCTGCTATCACAGCATCATTAACACTGCGGAGGTACTCATCCTTTATAATGAGGTTGATATGCCTCTTTCTTTTTTTACTTTCATGCTGTCTTACTCATTGGGTCGGTTGTTCTATGACAAGGTCTAGCAGCATTTGTAGGAGAACTGAGAAGGATATAGACTCCAGGGGACAGACGGTCAGTTTTGCCTGTCCGATACAGAGGACGTTGCGCCTCATGAAGTTGCTTCTGTGGTTAACCATGCGACGAAGGCCGAGTGCTACGGCTTCTGTGGGTTCATTCAGGATGGCTCATGCGGACTCCTCAGCATGCTCTCTGCCAGTCACAGGCACCGGTCAGATGAAGTGGAACACAGTGACACAGGGGATAGAGTTGCTGAGTGGTAATTGAAAGGACGCCGTTAATGTTACTGTGGGTGTAGAAGAGGAAGCTTATTTTAAACTTTAGTTGGGCCTCGGAGAAGGATTCGCATAGTGTGATATGTGGGCAATATCAAATGCAAGAGAAGCTGGTCTTTCCATATGCGCTGCCAGCACAATTGTGCACAAACACGCAGACAATGGGGTAGTAAACCCCCCCATGCTTAAACAACACATTCTGCAGCACCAGAGAAGCCCAGACTCCCAAACCCGCCAGTTCACATGGGGGTCACGTTCAGGCCTTCCTGCTCACTCACAGTTGGAGGTCCCTTCAGAGTGCCCCACATCACCTCCTCCCAACTGCGGAAGCTGCAGAGGGGGTGTGACAAAAAAAGGGGCCATCAACAAGACTTGGCCGCCCCCCCCCCCCCCAATTTCCCTCCCTCCCCGGATCTTGGCTCCCCCAAAATCCTATTTCACGGTGCCAGGCAGGCTCCTGCTAGCATGTTAGCGATGCTCCTTTAAAACAGCACTAAAACCCATATACCATCCTTTAAGGGGTATTTTTGAGCAGAACCATCTTTCTGCTTAAATTTCCTACCTGAAACGCAGATAGCAGGTAACCACATTCCCATCACAAAATCCTGGAACACCAGTCACAGATAGATTGGGCTGGGAGAAAGGATCATGGCTGCTGGATTATTCTTAAATTCAAAATCAGGTTCCAACACTTTGCTGACAAGTCTTCCTAAACTTGGCGAGTGTAAGAATATAATGGTGGGGTGCTTCTCTTTCAATAGCCCTCCACATCACTTAATCAGCTGATCCTGACCCAGCATTACAATGGAAATCAAATATTTAGGATTAGACCATTTCAGCCTCTTAGAATTAAAACGGGACTGCAGGCCCCCTTAACAGTAAAATGCGAGCCCCGTTTTGCTTTAAGTCGTCGGACAGAATGATGGCCAGCAGGAGAGAATAGAAGAAAAGTAGTGAAATGCTGACCCCTAATGGCAGAGTGGCGGAACTGAAGGAGTTTCTGAGAAACGGCTTCTTAGCGTGTGTATTGGTTCCGATGTTCTATCGTATCTAGGGCCTGTAATTTTTTAAACCCAGCCCTGCCTCCTTGTGGGTTTCGCCTGCCCCTCATAACACTAGTTAGCTCTAACGATAAACGTTATGCTTTTATTTTTAGGTTCGATAATAGTCGTGATCTAATTGAGTCATGAATATGTCAGAACGAATACCTTTCGCAGTTTTGCTAGCTTATACAAAAATGAACTTAAATCTGCAATACATTAAACAAACCATCTTGCATATACTGTGCCCGGCGTTTATTTGAATCGTGGTCGTCGCTTGTTATGAGAATTAATAAAGAGACTACGTATTTAAAATGGACAGAATGGGTGCTGTAAGCAGAAAATCGCACCTAATTGTGTAACTGAACTTTAGTGCCACCTTGTGGATAAGTATGGTTATTTCACGATTAAATACTTGGAATGATAATTACGATTATTCTATGTGAGATATTACTCGGGATGAGATTAATTAAATATTCAGATTTTTTAAAATTTCTTTATTACAGCCAAATGTTCAGGATTGTTACTGGCAAAGTGGATATATAACTATAGATAGATATATTTTTAAAATTGTATACAAAAAGACCCCACAATCGTGTGTATATGTACGTATGTAGCTTAAACGTATATACGTCTGCCAGATATGTTCATTAACGTGGTTACACTTTCACAAACAGAGTTTGAAAAGAATTTGATAAGGCGCCCTTTTCATTGTAGGGAGAAACATAAAAATGCCATTAAGTCAGTTTCAAGAAACGTGTTAACAAGATCAGCGTTTAAAAGCTTTATTTTCAGTTTTTGTACTTTCCATTATATATATATATATATATACACATACATATATATATTTTCTTTAGTTTCGTCATCATCTAAATTTGGTTACGAAACTGAAAAAACTACTAAATAAATAAAACGTAAAATAACATTTCTCTCCTGAGTACAAAAGTAGCAAAACAAAGTTTCCGTAAGGATTACAAAAGATCTAAGTTGGTTAACACTAAACGAACGTGAGAGACAGCGCTACTGAATCAAGCAGCCTTATTCCAGTCCAAAACGACACACGTAGCTGGAGCTGCGCCGCTCAGCGCTAAGAGGACACGTGATTACCTGTAATTGCGATATTTGTTCAAGTGACGTGGCGCCGAGTGATCGTCTTCGCCAGCGGCAGCTTCATCACAGACACATGGGTCAGACAAAGGCGGCTTGTGTACATTCATAGTTACAACGTTTTAGCGACTCTCGGGCGGAACAGACAGCGATCATCCGGTGACTCCGCAGTTCTTCACTTAAGTGGTACCATTTTGAAAGCCTTTACTCGTTGAACAGACAACATAAGAAACCCGAAGGGTTTCTGTGTGGAGAGACATGAAATTTAAATTTCCTCAATAACCCTTCATAAAGTTTCAATGCAGATTATCTGTCTTCTCTGATTCAAGGAATAACCCCCTGAAAACATGAAAACACGTAAAATGCAGGAATCTTTGGTACCAGCTGTAGGTTCATCCACTTTCTTGGAGCAAGGTGTGCCTCATGGTTTCGGGATATGAGGGGGGAATAATGCATTTCTTGGCAAATATAAACGTGGCAAAGGACTAAGTCCCCCGCCCCCAACACAAAAACCTTCCTCACAGAAACACAGCAAAGCTTTTTGTCCCCACATACATTTAGCCTCAATGACATAGATATATTAAGTCAACAGCCGCATAGAACACTGGTCACATTTGAACAAAAAAAAAAACAAGAGAGACCTTTCGACCAAGAAAGAGATTAAAGAGGTGGATTATCCTGCTTTCATTTAAATACATTAACCTTGTAACAAAATAAGCTTATGTTATGGTTTTTGATTGTGATATTGTCTTCTAACATCAGTCCCATTACTCATAATTTAAACACCCCCCCCCCCCCCCCCCCCCCCCACCACACTCCAACCCTCTTACTAACAATATATT
>JAACJT020000062.1:234442-269309 GCA_009936485.2 Gymnarchus niloticus
TTTCCCTTTCTATTAAAATACCATAAACCCTCAAAAAAAAATCATTTGTGTTTGGTTTTTTGTTTCTAATCAGCTCCCAAACACCCCACCCACCCCCCAGTTTCTAAAACCCCCCCCCCCCCCCCCCCACGAGCCACTATGCACATCTGTTGGTCTCAAACATTCTTGTAATTATCTAATTATCACATTCCAATAGCATACAGATAGCATTCAGCTAAAGGAATTACCAAGCATTTTTGTGTTCAGAGTAGTTTTTAAGTTTAACAAAGCGTAAGATCTCAAAGTACAAACAATTAAAAATTTAAATACATCTTGAATGTTTACACCAAGCTCCCGTCCTCATTATTCTCTGACTAAAAAGTGTGTGTATATATATATATATATATATATATTATATATATAAAAATAGAACAAAACAGAATATCTTACTAAATACAGCACAATACCGACACTACCATAAGGCACCAACTACACAAGCAGCTAGGACCATTTACAGAGCAACCTTGGTCTTCCAAGTATCCCTTCACATCTACTTCTGACCCTGCAGTAAATTCTAAATCTATGTGCTGGAGCAGCACACACCCACAGGGGGCACAAGAGAGCGGCGTGTATTGGAGTGATGGGACGGCCAACAGCATGCATCGTTGCAAGCATTGCTACGCGAGTGAAATGGAAAGAGAGAGACAAGCAGGACTGGAGGAAGAGAACAAACTTGAATATTCAGGCTCACAGCTACCACTGGGTTCACAGCCTCTGGTGTTTGTGCATTTGTGTATGTTTAATGTATCCTAGTCTTCATGTAAATGTGCTTATTTTGACTGTATCTCTGTTAAACTCCCTAGGAGTTATTTTTATTTATTTCTTTATTTTTTTTTTGGCAAAGGCCTGGTCACAATTAGGTCTAAGAGTGAATGTTGTGTGCGTGAGGCCCAGTGGACTGCAAGAGAGTCGGTGCCGGCAGACATCAGGCACGTAGCGATGCGGGGACGTAGCTACCGCCAAACAGCGGGGAGTGCAGACACGGAGTGACGGCTAAAACAAAGAGGGAGAAAGCAGCGGAGGACACGGCAGCAGTGAGAAGACGGGAGCCTGGAAGCCGGGTGACGGGAAGTCATTTATACCATTTGTACATATGCAGAATGCAGCCACACGTCTCCAAGGCAACCAAGCACTGTGCAGTCCTTCACTTTGGCTACAATACTCCCCCCACCACTCCCAGTCATTTAAGGCAAGATAACGAGAGCTTACAATTTGTCGAAATGCCTGCCCCCCCTGCATAAATCCCAGCATAAGGCAGAAACAAAATGTATGTACAGTATTTCTCTTTCATTAGACTTTTTTCCCCGATCCTTTGGCTCCAGACTACTGTGTAATAAGAAAAGAAATAGTACAGTATTAAGGCAGAGAACTGACACACATATACTAGGATCAATCGCACTGAATACATCCAGCTGGGTACAGACAATGAGGCGAAAATCGAACACAGACAGAGCAACATGTCACACGGATGCAGTACACTGGCTGCCATGGCGACGGGTCACAGCTGTGCCCGACTTCTGACTTGTCACAAGTAGATGATGATAGCGGAACAATCGAATCTCCTGTACGACACACAATGTCTGCCGTGTAACTGCTAGACTCACGAATACCATTCAGTTATATTTGATACAAATGTGAGCAGCTTACAGAAAGAACAATAAAAAAATAAATATAATCTTAACCCTCCAGATTTGTGTCAATGGTTCTATAACATGAGTAGCCAAGTAACCACTTTGAACCCACGTCTGTGCGAACCAGATCATGGAATAAGTTTCTAGTGTAAGGAGGGGCCTCACACTCTCTTTCTCTCTCTTTCTCACACACACACACACACACACACACACACGAGTCTACTAGGTCCAGTCTAGCACAGTGAACACACTTGCTTGGTCTAACCACTTACATTGAAAGTGGGCAGGACAAGAGTCCTATGCGGTGTTTCTTGACATAAGATTTGCACAGAGGCAACACCAGTTTGTTCTGCAAGCAGCAGGAAAGAAAAAAAAAAGAGGATAAAAAAAACAAGCAGGTTAAACAAATGGGCACAGAGGTTTTTCCATCCAGTGCAGATTCTGACATCAAATTTATACTTTCACTTTGTCAGAAAATCAACAGTTGATCACAATGCTCTTGGTGCCAGTGTTTACGTGTCTGTTTCAAGTAATTTCACTTGAGGAGGCAGCGGGACGAGGGTCGGTAAAGGAAGGGTCTTGCCAGAGCATCAGAAGGGGTCGGAGGTTATGCAGAGGGGCCAGAGGTTGTGAGGTCCCAGACCGCGCAGTGCTGACCCCACTCACCACAGGGATGGAGTGGGCCAGAGTCCTAGGACCCAAAGTCCTAGGCTCTATGTGTCCAAAGCCATCAACTAGAGCAGAATGAGTTTGCTCCAGCTCCAAGCTATTGGCATGGCTTGTCTGTTGTGGGATTCGCTCGTCTGTTTGTCTGTTAAAGGCATAGGTAAGAGAAGCCTGGCCTACACCGAGGTCTCAAGGCCCAGCAATCTGTGGGTGTGGCCAATACCAGGTGGCCTGAGGGTTGAGCTAAAAGTGCAGTAGTCAGCACCGCCCCTCCAGTGGGTGTACATCAGATGTTTAGAAGTGTGGCCAGACCTTCTGGGGTGGAGGTGGTGGGCGTCCGAGTCCTGGCGGGATGGGGCGTGCAGCAAGGACAGAGGTGCAAACTCTGACAGGTGGCCCCGATACAGCTTGTCTGCATTCTGCGTAGGGGTGACGGGAACAGGTGAGATACAGGAAGGGGGAGGAAAAAAAGGCGTTAGACCCAGGACTCACCACATGGGGACGGACATGCAAGAAACGAGCAGAGAACTGAAAAAGTCCTCATGTGTCAAGACCAGTCGTAGACATCACAGCAAGTGTGTAGTGCATGCACACAGCATGTGAGTGCATTAACACAAAAAGGAGGCTGTCCTTTCCCAAAACGGTGGCTGGTGAACCTGCATTCATTTATGGTGTGGTATATACATATATATATGGTGTGTTATATGGCTCTACACCGATGCTGTTATCCAGTGCAGACTTCTTGATGTTAGGCTGAAAATGAGCAACAGCAGGAGGCTCAGCACGCAGCACGTTTTTACTCCCTGATGGATTGTGAGTTAGACTCTGACTCTTCAGGGCAGTTTCCACCCATGTGTGGGAAGGCAGCAGAGGCCGACTCATCCTCCATCTGATTATAGCTTCCAAGAAGCACATAGCTGTTTAATTAAGGCATTGTATCTGTGTTGGCAAACTGCAGTTACACACATAGGCAGCACTTAAGCTTTTGGAAACCTATCATCTCACTCTCACCACAAGAGGGCAGCAAATATCTTTTTTTCCCTAGAAAGTTCAGGACAAATAGGAATAACTGAGGACTGTGCCAGTTTTTTGAAATTTGAGTTGGCCTCGTTGATTTCTATTTTCACTTGAAACCTTTTTTTGTTGTTGTTCTCATTTTTGTCAGAAAGGCATTTTAATTACATAGAAGGCGTAACGAGCTACACAGTAATTATCAAACTGTTGTGTGGCCACTCTTTTTGGGAGAGGACAGCCTTTGAGTTGTGTGGTTTTCTCCTTTCCTCACGCCACCCCCACCCCTGTGTTAAGACCCCAGTTGTCAGAATGCCCACAGGCGATCCTCCTGTCCACCAGGCACAGCAAGAAGGTGGAGGTTAACATGCGTGAGTGTATGTCAGAACAGGAAGACAGATCAATCAACTGCAGCCAGCAAAGACTCAGTCCCCTGTCAGTCCAACACCCCAGAAGAAGTTAAACCCACAAATATCACAGCACCACCCTCACCCCACATGGTTACCATGCTAGGCCTCAGTGGTGCACTGAGGTAGGTCTAGGAGGGACTCCTGGTTGTGTGTGAACCCCCTTTGAGAGGTTCCGTCTGCCTTCACCCTCTGTGAACAATGGGAACAGACAGACTCAGAGCTGGGGTGCTACTCTATTGCTGCATTTGTGGGCCGCGTGTCCCACCTCCTCCGCAGGCCCCCATCCTCGAAATCCATCACAGCCCTACCGCTGCACCCACAGATGAGGCTTGCAGGGGGAGGTAGTCCCGCACGGTACACGTTAATTACGGCCCTGCTCCAAACTGAAACTCACTCATGCCTTTAAATAAAAGTCATTACATGCTAAAGTAGAGCGAAAATAAAAACCCCTTCGGCACCCCTGCCTTACACGCAAGGATGGATCAGAGGCACCTTTGGATTAATTTCACATCCTGAAGCAGGAGACGATGCCTGTATGCTAAAAACATCTGTGCCTGTCTTCCCTTCCTCAGCTCCTCTAGACAGGCACATCTTCATACAAGCTCATCCTCGGTGATGGTGAACAGGTAACCAATTTCACAGACTACAAAACTAGGCAGTGCAGGAGATGAAGACCTTACAGTCCTGGCTGGATGAGTGGATAGCAGGAGCGTCTTTAGGCCTATTTTAGGGGGGCTCTAGCCCCCCTAAAATGTTTTTTAGCCCCCCAAATAAATGTGTATTTAAAAACATTTTCTTGGGGATCATCAGCACCCCCTAGTAAAGACTCAGCCCCCCATCCATTCATCTCTAACTATGCCCCTGGTGGATAGTCTGCTGTTTAATTTCTTGTACATTTCTGTGTATTTTAATTAAATATGCTAAATTATTTAAATAACATCTGCTCAGTAACACCAACACCCATGTCCTGTAATCTCATAAGAAAACCATCAAAACTTGTAAATCCAATTCCTTAGTCTAAGATGAGGAACTCCTGAGAACAGATTTCTAGAAACACCAAGAGTGTAAAATATAACACAGCACAAGAAGGCAGTCCTCACTTTCACTAACCTGTGGGAATAATGATAAAGGACATTCAAATGATGCTTGATGGGTATTTTAGATGGATTTTGTACACGGATGGAAAAATGACATAAACACAAAATTTGCACGTCTGGCCGTGCGGATTGCAGGCCGACGCACACCCTCTCACACCGCATGCCGTCTCTCACTGAATTTAAATTCCGCTGCACGCTCTACTGTCAGCAGGAGCGTCCAATCCAGCGCAGGAATGTGGGGGGAGACTGGAGAGAGATGGCACCCCTCGTGCAGTTCAGAGGTTACTAAAGAGACAGACGAAGCACTGGGTTTAAATGAGTAACGCCACCCAGCAGAGTGAGCCCTGAGGCACCTCACAAATGGCTTTCCTTGCTGATTGGCGGCTCTGTATTTTCCGGACAGCCATGATAAGTCTATGTGTACAGCTTCCAGCCCAAAGTGACTATTCAACCCACCCCGATGGCTGCCCACTGTCTCTGGGTCATGTTGCCAATGGGAGAGACCATTCCCCTCCGAATTTCTCCTCAACGTCCAGCCAAGACTGAGGGGAAGTCAGCTGCATCTCCTTTCCGTGCCCCGAGTCACATCAGTCTTTATCTACCAGCGGTGAGGCGACGGGTCCAGTGTGAAAGGATATCTCGCGACGGCTCCATGCACACATGCGTTAATACAGCACTCACATTTACGTGTACACAAAGCACGTCTATAAATATCTCTCAGCATGCAGTATAGAGGCCTGGGTGGGCATGCCAGTGGGTAACAGCACACGGTAGTTTCAGGTGTCCTCAGGCCACCATGGGGACAGCTCATGGGCAATGACGTCACAATGTGTCACAATCATATCTATAAATAGCACTACCTAGCAGGACGCGAAGGCAGCTGAACCCAGCTCATTTGTACATTTCGTATGATAAAACCGATTTTAGGTTCTCCCTTCGGCCAACGGTTCTCAGCATACAGACGACTCTCTGGAGAGTGCTGGGGGGACACAGCATTGAAATACAACTTGAGTGGTCTGACACCGAGATGTGAGACCAGCCGGACTCGGTTGGCTTGGGAGTTTAGAGAGAAGAAGCACCAGGCAACGGCATAAAACAGGCCAGCAGCCTCTTATCATTTGCAACAGGCAGTGGGAACAACTGTGACATAAAGGTCATCTAGAACGGCAGAGAACTGTGATCAAAGAGCTGCCATCGCAAGCCCCCCCCCCACCCCCATGGTGACCAGGCACAACAGACATGACACCATGCAGAGAGGATTTAAGAGTCACCTCCACTCCAGTTAGAAACTCATACTGCTGGAAGTCTGGGATAGCATAAAAATGGTGGACTGCTCGACAGTAAGGCACTTTCGCTTGGTCTGGAGGCAGTATTGGCAGGTCAGAGGTCAGAGGTTAGAGGTACATGGGGAAGCGGCAGGGCGGAGTCGATGGTCAGCAAAGGAAGGAGCACAGCAAAGGGAAGAGGAAGGAGACAATGGTTACAAGCATTAAGAGAAACTCCGACCTTTTACAGTTTGTCTCGTTCTCTCTCTTTCACTATTTCTCTCTTCCTCTCTCACTACCTCTCTCACACAGACACACGCTACAAAAACAGGCAAAGAGTAAAATACAGATGTTGAGAGAAATACATGGAAAACGCAGGAGTACAACAGTCCAGTCAGTGTTACAAGAGGTACAGATATCATCAGCATCTGTGGACCTCATCAGCCAAACGCTTGATCTATATGATCTGATGACCCCATAACATCCAGCAGTGTGAAAGGCTCCTGTCTTCGCAGGAACATAAGACAACACTACATTTAGATGGTAGGTAATCGTCCATCTGTGGCAGATCACTGACTTTACTAACACTAACTGTGTAACAACTGTGTAAACGAGACAGGGTGACAGTAAATGATGAGGCTTGGTGACAAGGGTTGGGTAACAGGGGCTTATTCTTCTATTAAAATCAACAGTAACTGGGGGGTAATACGCCTTTCCTGTTTCAGTAGGGTTTGAATAAAGATTACATTTTGGTTTACTTTTGTTTTAAATACTTTAAGACACACAATCATGTACAGATCCTATGGTCCATAAGAGAAGGGCTGTAAATGAAGGAGAAGCTCACTCAGGAATCATGCCAAAAGAAACAAACAAACAAGGAACCACACAAACAAAATGGACCACTCACTTACTTCCAGCATTGGAGTATAATATCCGTACGGTGCATAAATCTAAAATTGATGATGGCCATCATGAAATATTATACTGTATGAAAAACAGCTTGACATTTGTGCTTTAAAATATGCAGAAAAACTAAAAAACAACACAACTGTTATATTGCTCCATAACAGCACCAAAATCGACCACCGTGGGCCTCTGGGGATTAGCAGGGCTGTTGAAATGCTAATGCACACTAATGCATGCACAGCTGCAGTGAGGAGCCACACCCATACCTGGATGCGTTCAGTCATGGTGGGCCAGAGCGCTCGGCAGAGGATCTTCTTGAGAACATCAGGCAGCAGACTGATGGTGATGAGCAGGGTGATACTCAGCCAGGCTGGTCCGCTGGACAACATCTGCACAAACACGTAGTACATTCTCTGGTAGTTCAGGAATGGCCTGCAGGGGAAGCCAGCGGGAGGTGAGGCTGAATTCCGGCCACACAGAGGATAAACAGTCACAAAAATGTAAGGTGATATAACTGACCAGATGACTCCTCCCCACAGCAGGGAGAAAATGATGTAGAAAAGCAAAGATCCCCACACCACAAAGTGGTTGATCCATGTCCAGTACTGAGTGTCCAGAGCCAGCTGAGAAGACCAGACAACAGCAAGATGGAAGCAGCCCTCAGAAATGGTCAAATATGAAGGTACACAGAGAGGAATGATGCTAATATCTTGACAATGGCAGTACATTACCTTTAGGGTGACTGTGAACACCAGTACGGTGAAGACTAGAGTCCCAAAAGTCCAGTTTCCAAACATCTGTGAAAACAGACATTTGAACAGCCATAAAGAAACGTGCCTGGTCACTATCTGCTCTGTCCTGGACAAATGCGTTGAGTAGGATACGGCTGATAGGAGTCGTATGATACAGCATAATGATAGTAACAGTCTGGAGACGCACAGCTCAGTCCCATGATCCCAGTAGTGGCTCAGTTCAGAATTCATGCCAGTTTGATCACACTGCTGTTAATCACTAATGGCTAAAATCCAGCCATGTCCATTATTAATATCCAACAGCCAGCCTTGTCTATTCCTATTAGATATCCGCTATCCTTGCTCATTTCTACTGGCTAACACCTAGTCTTCCCTCTGTGTTGTGTGTGTGTGTATCAAAGTCTGAATGAGAGGAGAGCCAGTAAACAACAAGCTCACTCAATTGGCAAAAGGGCACAAACGATTTTTTATCTTTTTATGACAAAGATCCAGGCATGACGGCTGGATCCCACAGCACTCCAATTATTATTATTGCAGACAAAAGCAAAAACCTGCACTAAAGTCTTTGGCATTACTGGTATAGCCAGGGTGCAGAACTACATTCTACTATCATGGTATTCAAGCCCTGTTTGAAATAAATGAAACGGGGTCCAGTCGAGAAGCAGATTTTAAAGGGTCCATATTCCAAATGTTACACCACCCAAATGATATCAGTACTATTATCAGAACTCATTAGTCCACTATTGGACCCATGACGACTCTGACATGCTGATCCTCTGTTCCCTGAGGGCTTCTCTTTCCTTCCAATCAGAATCAGCATTAGAATAAAGCACCGGCATTCACTGCTCTGTCAAGTGGTACATTTCGTCCAATCAGAAACAGCATTAGAATAAAGCACCGGCATTCACTGCTCTGTCAAGTGGTACATTTCGTCCAATCAGAAACAGCATTAGAATAAAGCACCGGCATTCACTGCTCTGTCAAGTGGTACATTTCGTCCAATCAGAAACAGCATTAGAAAAAGTGTTCACTGCTCAACCAAGTGCTACCTTTTCTCCTTACACTATTTTCTCTAACCCTGGCTTCCTTCAGTGCCAGAATGCCTTTTGTTTTCCCTCATCAGTCCCTCATAGCTGTAAACAAATGGAGGCACAGAAGAAACATGAAATAAAGCCACCAAAAAAACAACAGCAAGTTGTAAGAAGTGTTTCCTCTGATTGGATGGGCTATTTGGTACATGAAAAGAAACTACGCTCCCAGTGTGTTTTCACCTTCACTGTGTCACCAGTTCAGTCCCCAGCTCCAAGGCCTCAAAGGAATTTACCAGCATTTTTTTCATAGGTCTAGGCCAGGATAAAAAAAAAAAAAAAAATTATATCATAATGTGAGGGGCGCTGTGGCTCAGTGCTTACCACTGTTGCCACACACCTTTATGGCTGGAGGTTCAAATCCCGCCTCTGCTCTGTGTGGGTGGAGTTGGCATGTTCTCTCTGTCATGTGGGCTTCCTCTGGTTACACTGGTTTCTTCCCACAGTCCAATGATATTCAGATAGGTAAACTGGCAATTCTAGCTTGCCCATGATGATGTGTATGTGTCCTGAGATGAACTGGCATGCTGTCTAGGGTGTACCCCATCCTTGTGCCCTGTGACAGACTGGCATCCTATTCAGGGTGTACCCCAGCCTTGTGCCCTATGTTTCATGCCCTCCTGTGACCCTGACCAGAATAAGAGGTTAGAGGATGGACTTCATAAAGTGAAATGATGGTTACCATTGCTTTTTCATCATGTTGTAAACCCCAGCAAAATGCAAATCAATTTATGGTGGTTCTTCCAAAAATGACGACCACAATCATCACCGTATGGCATAATATGAATTATTAACTGGGCTAAGATCCTGATATGGATGCATGCACAGAATTCCATATCATTCACATCATCCCATGTAGACAAATACACTACCTCAACCCTGAAACGAAATTCAGCTCTGCTATCGCTACACGAAGCATAGGAAATACACAACAAAGACTTCTTACGAAGCCTGAACACATTTAATTACTTCAACATTTGTAGTCATTAAAATAGTCATTCCATCACAAAACGCTTTAACTCCACCTGCATTCTTTTCGTCTGAAGCCCATACCTAAGACTTTCAACATTTCCCACTCAATTTGCTCAGTTTTGCAGCGACTGAGGTGAAACGCTATGAAACAAAGCCACACTCTAACTTCCTGAGGTTTCATCTCTCGCTCAGGGACCACTGTGGAATCTGACATTCTAAAACTACCCACCTCCCGCCGGCTTGTAACCATCACTCCGTTTCTGGCCATATGGTAACAAAGACAACACACAGTCCCGAGTCACGTGTGCTATCATAATGAAATGGAAGGACATGAAGGTTACCTACTATTTAGCCTGGAGGGTGAGGGGAGAGATTTGGCTGAAGGGGGACAAGGCGTTGAAAGGGGGCATACGTACGCCAAGCAGTATAAACTGCGGGAATATATGCAGTGGGGGGGGGGGGGTTCAGGGAAACAAAAACTAATCCAAGAGGACAGACAGAGAGGGGAGGGGAACAGGCTTACCATTTGTGTGTTGGTGGTCATTAGCTGAAGAGGAAAAAAGCAAAAAAAGTGAAAGAGGAGAAGAGGAGGAGGAGAAGGAGGAAGGAAAAGGGGGAAATAAGGACAAAAAAGTAAAGAAAATTAGGATGTTAAAACTGAAAAACAAAGACAAAAAAAGCAATCAAAGAGATTAATATGATATAAATAAACAGTATAGAAAAACAAACCCACTGCCTAATGTGTTTCTGAGTTGAAGATTTCATGGGAAACCCCAGAAATTACACAGAGTGAGTCTCCAGGCATGTTGACCTCCTCGATCAGCTCTGCTGTGCTTTCATCCACGGTAGGATGCCCATTCAATGGTTTATCGATGCTTCATTAGCTTTCACTGCCTGCTTGCCTCACAATACCTTGAGCCTGCATCACCATCCTTCTTCTCTTAAAAATCTACTGTGACAACACAGATCAGCCTCAGTGCCATCTGTGAAGCTCCCACACATACACACACGCACACACACGCATACACACGGCCTGTGCAGCCATGACGAGCACGGCTGGGCGCTGCCTCTCGCTGACCCCCTGGCCTCACCTGCCCATTGCTGGTGAAAGTGGTGTTGTCGAACAGGAAGTAAGCACCAAAGAAGAAGACCATAGAGTCAAAGACGCCGAGGAAAGTCCAGTATATGAAAATCCGCCAGCGGAGGTGGGAGTTCTTGGCAATGTCCCTGCAAATATGAAGCGCATTTAAGACTGGTTTCCCAGACAACTCAAAAAAAAACATATCGAAGTTTAAGTGCTCATTCCCAAAATACAAATGCTGTCAATCCTCCCATTCAGCCTTGTGCCCTATACTGCATGGGATAGAGTCCCTGTGACCCTGACGAGGGTAAGTGGTTGGAAGATGGATGGATGGATGGATGGATGGATGGATGGATGGAGCGTCAATAACTCCAGGTTTTACTGTTAATATTGTAACTTTTATCATTGATTTGTCACACATGCTAGTATATGCATATGATCATACTGCACCTGCAACCCGGAGCAGAGGCAGAGCTGTGATGATGCACTCACCTGTACAGGGAGGGGTTCCTCTTCAGGATGTCTATGTTGACATGCTGCTCTATGAGGCTATACAGCAAGATGGGTAGTGAGGTGAAGCTAATGTTGTACAGCGTCAGGTAGGCTGTATCGTACAGGGGCTTGGGGACAGAGAGAAAAGTGACGGTCACCATTCGTTACGGGCATTTGGGCAAACGGAGAGACTCGAATCACATTCACCTAACCAGGGAACAGTTCTTGAAATCTGACACAGAAGGCATGCAGATTGCTAAAACAATTTAGGAAGTTGTGGACCGCTTTTCGCAGTTTCTGAGACCATGATGGTGTATGTCTGGTAAGGATGTGGAGACTACAAGGACAGCTAGGCCATAAGCCACGTACCTGCTGGGAGAAGCCGCAGAAGAACTGATAGAGAAACTGTGGGAAGATGAAGCAGACATTCTGTTGAGGAAAAGATACAGTTAGGCGTGACCCTGCTCTTGTCTGTTCCCCTGGCAACAAATTAGATTCCTTCTGGTCATAATGCAGATCTGCAGCTCATTCACCTTGTAGAAGAAGTACTGCACCAGCTCAGCAATGCGTATGTAGTAATAGTGACCATGAACCAGCAGCATCTTCTTCAAGTGTTTGAACTTTGGGATTGCATAATCACTGTTTCTGGCTGCCTGACGACCTTCTTTACCCATAATCCCTGAGGGGTAGGAAACCAGTCAAGTGGTAACATAAGAGATCAATAAACAGACAGGAATGTAAATGTCTTTTGTTATTCTTTGATTAACTGTGTTTCTGTTGCAGTTGAGCGTTCTTTTTCCTCTATCCCCTGATCATTGATTAGGTCAGAGAAGTTCACATGCTAGGCGCCACCATGCCCGCACTCACCTATGCCCACGTGAGCTTCCAGGATCATGCTGACATCGTTGGCCCCATCTCCGACGGCCAGCGTGATGGGATGCTCCTTCGAGGCCTTGATCAACTTCACAATCTGAAATGGCGCACGTACAGAACGTAACAGAGGACCACAGCGGACAGACACATAACATCAGGCCCAGACGGACACAAGTATGCTGAAAGCACGACGTCCTGCAGCAGCGGCACTTTGGTTTCATCGATATGCCGGATTTTTCTCTGTCACGGAGCAGATGTTGACATCACCAGACCACCCTAAGTGTCTACAGTAGGGATTTATACCCAAATTTATATGGTTTAGACTGAAGGGCGAAGAGACATTTAATCCTTAGTACTCTCATTTGTCTCAATGATATCCACAGAGACATTCAATGATTGTTAGTAATAAAGTGGCCAAAGAAAGTTTTCCCATTGACATGCAAATGACAGTCCGCACAAAAGGGAAGCCAATTTTGCTTCCTGACTACAAGCATCTTTGACAGCCTTACCCAATTAAGGTGGTCCTGAAGATAAGGCTGACCCTTCCATTAATTTACATAGCAGCCTCTGTCTCACAACTGCTGGTCTAGACAACCTATGGGAAGTGACATCACACCTGCGCTTTCTGCAGGGGCGCCATGCGGCAGCACAGCACAGCGCTGCAGTTGCGGCAGATCTCCAGGAAGACCTCCTTGTAGTTCCCTGAGCTGTCGTCCTGTGCCGGCTTCATCACCGCAGACAGCGTGGCCCCGTCGATAATCAGCCCGTAGTCCTGGAACTCACCAGAAAGCCTGGGAATGTGACAAGCTAGGGTCAACTCCACAAAGCAGAACAATCTAATGACAACATTACATTACATTAATTAATACATTTATGTAAAAAGTGGTTACATAACGGCTGTTTTATGCTTAAACAGAAATGATAAGAATTTAAATAATTTAATAAGATTATAAGAATTTGGTATTAAAGTGAAAATCACTTTCAGCTGTCATAAAGTACACTTTAGGGGCATTTTGGAAGTGGATGACGGATGTACGGATGGATTGAAGGATGGATGTAAGGGCTGGCTCTTCACTGAGGGTTAATAGCTGAAGGAAATCGAAGAATCTTATGGAAATTTGAGGCCATGAGGCAAGAACCAAAGCACTGCAGTGTGACCCAAGTACCCGGCCCTAGCAGCTAAAAATGCAGCATAGCAACGTCACATGGGCTGAAAAAGTGAGGGTTTGAGGTCTGGTGGCACGCACCCCGAGAACGTGTCCCGAGTGAGGCTTCCATGTTGCCGGAGCACAGTGCGGCTGAGCTCGAACAGCACGTCGTGCAGGTTCTGCTCCTCCGTGCGCTTGGTGGTCAACTCCAGGATCTGCGTGCTGCGCCGGAACAGCTTGCTGGCGTAGCAGGTGGCCGCCGCTGTCTCCATCTTGTCCCCCGTCAGCACCCACACCTTCATCCCAGCCTTGTGCAGCGACTCTATGGTGTCTGCTGCCTTGTCCTGGAGCCTGGAGGGACCAAGCGGAGAGTCAGTCAAGCCTATCAGATAACCAGCCACCCTTACCCATCCCACCCATTACACCACAAGAACAGGGCAACACGGAGGAGTCACTCTATTCAACCAAACTCCAAAAACTAGTCTAACAGATTGTCAGGAGAAATCCCCTGAACACAGCAAAAACAGACATCCGATACCTAATCGCCTCTTTGATACCAGTGTAGTTTTTCAGCAATTCCTACGCTCATGAAACAAAACAACCTTTATTGATCCAAATTCAAACAGGAAAGTTTTCAGCTGAGTCATATTGCGACCTCACTGTTACAGTAAGTGGGAATGGGGAAGTCCTAAATGAGCTATGCAGCCAGAACTGGCCAATCCCTGGTGGGCACAGCAGGCTCCACCCTATCAATACCTGTCCTCCACAGCGGTGGCTCCCAGCAGGACGAGGTCCCTCTCGATAAGGTCGTAGGCCTCTGCCAGCTTCCTGTCTCTGTCTTGCAGGGCCAGCCTGGCATCGTCCAGAAGCTGGCACACGTTCTCGTACTCCTCCTGACTCAGAGCCTTGTAGGCCACACACAGCGTGCGGAGTCCCTCCTGCAGAGTGCCGACAAACGCAGGATCATCACGAGGGCAGGGCACCATGGGAGATTATCCTCCCTGCTAAACTGAAGTCATTATCGCGACAGACTTCCGCTTTACCTACCAGCACATGAATGCATGTGCTACATGCTAAACCGGAACTGGGAACATGAATGCAATTCTCCATGTGGTGGTACATATGTAAAAAACAGGTGGATACCTGTGATATACTGATGACTCCACACATATAGCATAAAAATTAAGAAGATCTGAAGGTACAATAGAAGTAAATTCAAAGAAAATGAGGCGATGGCTAAATGTGAAGAAAGTAAAGGTCAGGACCACAGGACCAACAGATAACAAATATGGTCCATGCTGTAACTCTGAAAGAAGGACAATGAAGAAGCTGGACAGGAATAAACGGATGTCTTTGAAGTTCGGTTTTCGTGAAGATGCTTCATACCGCAAGGAAAATAAGCAGCGGATTCTTGAGCAAATCTGAATTTTCACTCCAAGTACAAATGACCATGCAAAGACTAAACGAAGCTTCGGCTGACTTTTATTTTGGCCAGATTGTGATAATGTAGTGCACATTAGAGAAAACCAAAATGCTGGGAGAAGTTGAAGGTAAAAAAGGAAGCCTCACTAAAGGCAGAAGATTCTGGAGGGATGCAGGCTATATGCTTGCCTAGAGTCGATAGTGACTGGAAGGTGACTGGTAATACTAAAATCGGCTGGACAGGCATTTCAGGGTGGGTCATGGCATGTGTTTGACATTAATGCACATTTAATTTTCCTGCTGCAGTAGCTTGATGACTCTTCAGGAGTTGTTTGATTGCATCTAGAAAGCAGCTCTAATTGGACAGAGATATGAGGACCTGGAGGAGTGGAAGGGTAGAGACTAATGACATCCCTCTGCAGTCTGACCCCAGGGAGGTGTCCTCCAATTAGCCCTGCTTATGAGGCTATCTGATAAACTAGGACGGGCTACCTAACCTGACGTTACCTCCATCAGCCTGCCTGCCTCAAGCTACATCCAGAGGGATCAGTCCGAACCGGACAGTCTCTATAAAGGGAGATTTCTGAGCTTGGCTAGTTATACAGAACCCCTGAAGAACCGCACTGGCAGTCAAGGTACAGTGTAATCAGGCAGCTGAGTTCTGACGCGCTCACCACAGCGTTGTGCTCCACCCGGGCCCGGATGCGGTCCACTTTCCCAGAGATGACCCTGGGGAAGATGGACGAGTCGGCTCCTTTGCAGAACAAGTACAGCTGTCCTGTGTGGAGCCGGGAGAGAAGCATTCAGACGTGACGCTGTCAGCTTGCTGACCCACTTACACGTGTGGACTTTGGTGTACTCCTTCAATACTTTGGCAGCCTCTCAGTGAAGATGAAGAGACTTACAGCCAACCTAGAGAAACCGCAACGGTCAAGATGACCGTGAGGGGCTTACCTGAACTGAAACGGACAATCACACTCATTCTCCTCCGGACAGAGTCAAAGTTGAGTACCTCCAGTAGCTCGAACCTGAGACCAAGGACAAGAGCACCAATCACCAGCTGGGAACTAGAACATTACGCTACAATGATGATGCCCCCATGCTGGTCAGAGGTTAACACTTCAGGCTGCCTGTGGAGTTGTTTTTTTCATAACGACATCCAATATAAAAGGTCACAAACACTTCCTCGATTGTCCTTGCAAGTACAAACAGGCACACATAGTTTGGTCTGTCCCATTTCCCATCCCCCTCCTGATTTGGGGTTTTCCTCCAGCCTCCAACCCCTCCAATCCAGGAGGAGAAGGGAGAGGTGGTGGGCTGGGTTTTCACCCTAAGGGTGTGTACTTTTCACTCCAGGTCTACCAGGCCCCCACTGGTCAGCTGGACCTGCTCCCTCTAGAATGAGTACACGTGATGAGTCATTTTCATACTGACCATGTGCTTTAAATAATACCCATGTCATGCCTACAGACTATTATCCTTACATGGAAGCTTTGGATTGTTTTTGGTAATGAGTGCTACTTATCATGGTTAACTGGCAACAGACAATCAGTTTTTGGAGCTGAAAGTTTTGGATTAGCACTGAAAAACTAGTTCCAGCCATCCTTCCATCCATCCATCAATCAAATGGTTGTGGGGAACCTGGAGGCTTTCCCAAAAAGCAAAGGTACATGTTAGGGGAACACCATAGACAGGCAGCCAGTTTATCACAGAAGTACTAGTATTATGCAAATTAGAACACAAACTGCATTAGGTATGACTATACTCCCAATGTATCACCCATTGTAAAATGAGAAAAAAACACTTTATATAAAACCCACCTCTCTATCTCATCTTCCCTATTCAGGATTTCCATGTGATTGTCCTTTAGCCGTAGGTAGGTAAACCCCAACCTAGGGAAGAGGAAGGGGTTAAAAGAGGGAAGAGCACCCAGCTATGTGATGAGAAAATCAGCTGCTGCCATCTCATGTACCGTACAAAAATCACACTGAATTGGGCCCTTTTTCTATGCGTCAGCCAAAGAGTGTGCTATGGGTGACAAGGACATCTCACCTCTTCATGCCCTCCACTAATGCCACCTCATCTGGGGACGATGAGATGTAGAATGAGGTGGCCTTGCCCTGATGGATACCCCGCTTGATCCCATCTACTGTTTCCTCCTCTTTCACTTGCACAGTGTGGCACAGGCAAAGGGCACGGAAGAACAGCTCCTCATGTTTCTAGCCACAAGGAGGCAGCAGAACACACAGGGTAGCAATGTCAGCAACAGAAAGTGGTGATATTAAAAATAATAACATGGGATAATCTACATTGGATTACAGTCCCAATTAATGACAAGAAAACAGAATCTAAATGGTTAAGAAGAGCTTTTGATGACTTAGTTCAGCAAATCCAGGCATGTCTGACCTTGCCATCAGGACCAGGTGAGGAATCGATCATGTCAATGCCAGAAGATCCAGAAAGAATCTGCCCATTGCAGATTGCATGTGGGACATAGACATGGCCGTCCACGCAGCATTCTATGAACTCCATGTTGTTTTCTGTCAGAGTGCCAGTCTTATCGGTGAAGACATACTCCACCTAGTGGGTGAAGACAGAAGTGGCAATTTGATCAGCAGGCAATTACTTCAGAGACACTTACCTTACAAAGCTATACAATACACAATGGATTCCTTTGCTTTACTGCAACCAGGTATAGGAAGACCCACAAACCAAGAAACTCCTGTGAGGCATTATAATAAATAACTTAAAAGGTTTCACAATGTGCTCAGAAAGCTCTGGGTTGAAGAGATTGGAGTTTCTCCAGGGCCAGAAAGTCTACACGGATGCATCCATGTCTCAAGCCTAAATTTTCAGCAGTTGCGGTAAGGGATTCATTTCCAGCATAGATACCTGGCCCAGCTCTTCATTGAGGTCAGAGGTATTAACCAATGCCCCTTCACCAAGCTCCTCGTCAAACATCTCATCATCCCAGCTGATGAAGTAGGAGCCCAGGAACTTCTGCATCTCCACAGTGACATACATAGACACGGGGATGATGTAGTTGAATAGTACCATGAAAGCCAGGAAGTCCGTCAAGGCTCTGATCAGCTGTGGGATGGAGAGAGCAGAGGCGCCATTAAAGGGTGGGGACAGCGAGAACGTCAACGGATCATGGAAGATGGAGTTTCTCAGCTTACCACATGTCGTTGCCGTTCAAAGTCGGTCTTTCCGTTGTACCAGGGCTCATCCCGGTTGGGGTCAGCCTGCCACACATACTTTAACACCGTGTTGATCAGGGCTTTGCTGATCAGGATGCACAGATAAACAACCAAGAAGGCATTCATGGACCTGTGTGGGGAAACGGGCAAGAGGAACAGATGAAACCGCTTGACAGTATTTACTCAGCTTACAGATTTATATCCTTTACCATTCATATCAACATATTTTCCTGAAGCAGTTCATGGAATGGTGTTGGCTGCATGTTTCCATTGACCTAACCCTTTCTGGTGACAAATCCAAGTCTTCTTCATTATATATAGGCTTTTTATTTGTTTAGCTCTTATCAGAAAAGGCTACCGGACCAATACAATACATTAACCGCAAACAGCAGCTACATCAACAAAACAACATCAACACTATTCACAATAATTACACTGTGATTTACCGGGGTAATTAGCACGAGGGTCGGGATGCCTGTGAATACAGCTCAGCGGCCATTTAAAAGTAGCTTTTGTTTAAAAACACAGATCCATTACAGAGTAGCAATAACACACAGCTGAATTAGAAAGGGGTAGTGAACAAAGGGGGCATGGGGGGTGGGCTGACTGATTACACACCCAAACACAAACAACTTGTTGTGATTTTATCTGTGAGGATCCAAGAGCTGAATGCATTGAAGCTTTGGAAGGGACTGAATCGGCAAGGCAAACCGCTGCAGAGTATGCTAGTGTTAAACACACGTCATGACACAGACAGACGTGTCTTTGAATGTAGCCGGCCCAGTTGGGAGCACTGCTGTATCACACCTCCAGGGTCAGGGGTCCAAATCTGGCTTCTGCTCTGCGTGTCGACTTTGCATGTTCTCCCCATGTTGTGATGGTCACCTCACGCAGTCCAAAGATGTGCAGTCAGACTACTTAGCAGCTCTAAATTGCCTTTAGTATCGGAGTACGTGTTCGTGTGTGTGTGTGGTGTGTGTGTCTGAGTGAGAGTGACTGGGCACATCTCCTCTGTGGTGGACTGGCATCCCACTCATGGTGGATCCCAGCCTACTGCCCTGTGCCCCCGTGACCCTGACCAGGATAAGTGGTAAGAAGATAGACGAATGGATGGATGGATGGATGTGAGGTCATAAATGGACTGAGAGCAGTTGCCAAGAGAGGTGTGATCACAACACAGCACTTACTTTTCAACAGCAGAACGTTTCTGAGACTTGGACTGGTAGTTGAGGGCCATCTTGGTCTCCATTCCGGTATATATGGCGACAGCTGGTAAAGAAGCAAGTGATATTAACTGACCTTTGAACAGCTTGGTTGAGCAATGCTCACCATCAGCCCACAAAACGTGCAATCATCTGATAAGCGTCAAACTACTAACTCAAAATGACCAGGATTTCCACACCTAAGGCACTTGGTCAGTATTTAAAGGGGCAGTCCAGGAAAAAAAAAATCCCAATGAAATCAGTAGAAGTATGAGCCTAGTGTGCATTTCAAAGATAAACCCGTTACACACATCACATACATTCTGCCTTTACACTCATTTTCTTACACAGTCATTAACCCTTTCATGTATTGTGCTTAATACAGTGGACAGCTATTTAAATCCCTTTATCTAATATATAGATCATTTTCAAGTTAAAAGCTGCATGTAATCCTCTTTAAGAAACATCACCCCAAAAGGAGATTCACTGTCAGTCTTATTAGTAATTTGATCTGTGGTACTTAGTAGTGCAGGGCTCAAATACATGCAGTGCAATACATGGATCTTTTTAAAAAATACAACTGGAGTAAAAATCCTTTCAGAATATATTTTTTTAATCCTCAAAGAAGAGCAGAAAAGAATTTTAAAAATGTCTCAGCTAGTCATAATTCATGCATGAGAGGGTTAAAGAAGGACACGTGACCATCCGCTGCAGTAGGCTGTGTGACGGGAACATTCTTGCGAGCCTGTTACCCAGAAGCCACTCGTGATAGTAAAGAGTGACACCACTCCCTGCTGTGACATCACACTGTCTGACAATGAGCCAATCTCTACCTCTAACTCCTCCAGAGGAAATGAAGACCTCTTCATTTTGTTTACCCCATTACACATCTCAGACCAGTCTCCAGCTTCTCTGAGATAGAAGACTGCAGTAGTGTATCTGTAAACTCGGTTTGGCCAATTCAGCGTTCATCGGGACAGACCAGAGACATAAACGCTTCTGTGTGAATAATGGTGATTTCAATTCTCTCAGCGTAAAATTGCTGCTCTATCCATAAGGCTTTACTTGGCTAGCCCTGCTCCATCTTGCTGATGCCCCATAGTTTCTACAAGGCTTGACGTCAACCTAGGAAATGGAGAGCTTTTCCTTCATCGGGTGTCAGGACGTGCAAATTCTTACCATAAACAAATTCAGTGTTTTTCAATGTTGCTCCTCGGAGAAGCAAATTCTCAGAACCCAGGGGCCTAAAGGAGAGCAATCACAGGTTAATTGTCATTGACGGCAGCATAAACTTTCACAACATTACTCTGAAGTCAATCAGCGTTCATCCCTGTGCTGGTGGCCTTTGGGAACGAGGAGTGAAATGTCACTAAAGCCAAAATCAAGTTAAAATCAATCAGAGCAGATAACAGAACATGGAGAAATACAAACAAATGTATATAAAATTACCCAGATCAAATATGACCACAGACTGACTTAAATAACATTGTTGACATTGTTGAGGACTTCTGTAGCGTCAATGAACACCCTCCACTCCTGTGGTTACCCTCTCCGTCACCTCTGAGCAGGTGTGGGCATGTCTTACCGCCCGGCGTAAAGAACAGGTTTGAGTATCAGATAAAATCATCAGCTACTCAAGTGAATACATTACACCGCCTTTTAAAAAGACTTGTTACAGAGAAATAAAAAAAAATTTAACAAGCGAAAACGATCGCTGCGGGAAGTCAGAAAACTGTACATGCGCTGAGACGCAAGTGTTTAGAAAGAGTCGAATGTTAAAAGCATTCCATAAATAACGCCGATCAGCATAAAATATAAGCTACACGTGCAAAATAAAATGAGATACAAAAGGTAGTTACAAGCCCCAGTATAGCATAGGTCATGTTTCCATGGGCCCTGCGACATAGCAAATGGCTATTTTAATGTGTAATCAATTTCCTGTCTAGAAGGCAAAGCAGGAAATGTAATGGACGTACCTTGCAATGGGCTCATCTCGGTCCTGATAAATATTGATGCGTCCGACGAATCTGAAAGCAGAGAAGAGGCGTGTGTTCAACACTTTTTATGACACAGGGTCGCACACACAAGGTTTGTGGGCATCACGGGGTCTCTCCCGGCCTCATGGGGTCCCTTACTTGTAGAGGTCTGGCTGCGGTTGCTCACATTCGATGGTGGCCCTCAGCATGTCCACCTCCTTCTCAGTGTTGAAGGACTTGGTGTCTTGCACGGCGTAGTACGTCTGTTTTTTTGTTTTTTGTTTTTTTTTTCAGGAAATGAGGACATAGGGATGGAAAAGAAAGAAAACAAACACAACCCTGTGGATCACGAAGGTCCGGACACAGTCAGTGCTGCTGTTGACCGGAACATGCAAGCTTCTCATACTTTTTCTCTCATTATTCGTCTCCTTTCTTCCCTCTCACTGCTTGACTCTTTTTTTCCTCTCCGTCTCTGTCACAGACGGGAAGCCCTACACACGGTCCTCTTTTCCCTGAATGCGGGAGACGTGAGCCCCCGCCCCAATTCAAAAAGATAACAGCTCTTGAGTTTTGATTAATAACTCATCTGTCATACGGCTGTCAGCGCTGACGGAAGGATTACTCAGAATCCTTTATTTCAAGATTAACGATTGGAGTGTTACTGACTGACAACCTGTGCAATTCTGTCCTCAACTCATGCAGAGTTCCAGAATGACAGTTTTTAGGAGCACTAAAAAATCTGTAGAGCACAAGTATTAATATTCATGTGGTGAGTGTGAATGTAAGCTGGTCAGGACATTCTCCCAGCAGTACAGGACCCTAACCCGTAATTACAATGGCCTTCAAGTGACATTACAAGCCTTTCTGCTATAGGCCTTTATCCTCCTCCAGCTGAACTTCAGATATTATGTTTCTTTTTTCTTTCATTGCTATAGGTACTGGGTTCAGTAAATGTATCGACAACTACTGGGCCTACAAAAGAAGCTAAGGAAAATCCTTACCTTGTGACTGGACTCCCCGTCCAAACTGGCTGTCGTCACAAAGCACGTGCCGTCGTCCCGGCTCGTGGAAAGGAGGATGAGGTCGCAGGGGAACGTCTCGTCCTCCTTTACTAAGACAACGTCCCCCACCTGACGATTAAAGCACAGTGTCCCCTGACAAAGATGCAGAGAGAAGACTAGACCCGCACCATACTGAGCCAGAAACCGTGCCCCCATTACGCTCTGACAGTACCTAGCAACATCGCCATTTGTTTTATTTAAAATTCTCAACTTCTCTGGAAAAAAAACTGTATATGTACTCTCAACATCTCATTTCTGAGGCGAGAGACCTGTTACAAGCCCGTGAACATGGAGGGGATGCCGGAGTTATGGACATCTAATCTGACCTGAAGTGTTGTTCCGTTTATTTCTTTATAATTTACACAACACAGTCCACATTATTTATTATAATAAAAGTTATCATAAATAATACGTGTTATAGGGCCATTTGGCTGTATCCGCCTTCACAATAACAAACAAACATCCATATAGACTTCATTACATTTCAGTTATCCTTTCATGTTCATTTTTCAGAGGATCATGCATTATGCAACACATTGAAAGCTGAATGGCTTAGCAACAGCTAAATCCTCCAAACAGTGCAGCTCAGTTCACGCTATTCACCCCCTCCCCTTTGTTGTTGGTGCTGTTGTTTTGTACAGTTTCATTTCAGTTTAGCAAACACTGAACATTCTGGAGGGCTTCTGCTGTAGCCGGTCAACAGGGGAAATTCACCACCTCAGACGCACAGCGTGTCTCCGATGAGTCCCCAGAGGTCAGATATCTGGCTCATTAGCAGAAAGTTCTGGAAAATGCCACCAGCATCATCTAAACATGGAAAAATCTGCTGTTTGTCTCGTTATCACATAGGCTGAAAAGCTTCGGACCTTCACGGTTGAGTGCTCAAGTGTGGACTCTTAAATGAGCCAATTAACACGTCAGATAAGAGCTGATCAGTACCAGTGAATCAGAGAGCCCAAATAGCATCTGCTGAGGCCCATCTAAAGAGAATAAAAAGTAACTGAGCAGGTAGTTGACATCAGAGAATAAAAAAGCGTAGATGGCTAAAAAAATCCAGCCAAAAACAGGTGACAGTTTCCTTCTGCACATCCCATAGTAGGGCTCTGGTGAGGCTGCCGTGTTTTTAAGATAAGAGGATATGAAGGCACTGATAGCATTAGAGGCTTACTGGGGATTCTGATCGCAGCGCAGGCACAGCTGCTAATTTGCAACCCCCCCCCCCCCATCCATGCTAACCCTGCCAATTTCTAAGTGGGCCAGTCAAATGGAGATGGCCGTGGAGACTGAGAACGACACACAGCTCTCCAAAATGCAGGTGTGTGCGGCAGACAGGCAGAGGTGAGATGAACTGATGACCGCACAATGGAGCCAAATCCCGAAGGACACTGCTGGTGTCTGCTGGTGTATGGACAAACACAACATACCTTGAGAATCTATTTTAAAAGCTGACGGATTATCAAGTATATTATGATTATAAAGAGTTCTTTTTCAGTTTTGAGTTGTTGGGGTCAAATGACACATAGCATTTTTTAATTGTTATACTTTAGAGCACTTAATACACAGTAAAATACATTCAAAACACACTAGACCTTTCTAGGGCATCAGTTGACTGAGTCATATGGTTAACGTACAGCAGGCTTCCCACGCACCCATCCATCACCCCCTCCCCTCTCCCACGGGCCCTTACCCGCAGCTTGCGGCTTTGCTTCCTCACCACCTTGCCGTGCTGGATGATGTGAACAGGACATTGGTTGACTGCATTGTCAGCCTTGTGACGTAGCCAATCCTCGTAGCCCTGGGGCGGGATGACAGGAGAGCAAAAAACAAAAAATGTGGTGTGTCAGCTTTAATCAGCAAGACAATGGTCTCCTCATTATTTACTGTACATTTTGTCATTATGATTTAATAAAGCTGGGAATCTGATAGCCAACACTGCACTAGATCTCCCAAATTTACACCTGCACTGTACACAATATCTCATCTATGAAAAAGCAAGGTAAAAGTTATTGTCTTGGAATAGTGAGTCTGATTTGGTGTGTGGAGGGTGTGCCAGTCATTTTGCTTGAGCTCTGTCAACGTCAGCACTGACATCTGACTCACTAATCTGGTAGCGTCATCTTCCAGAAGGCTCCAGCTCTAAGGAGGTTTACAAAAGCCTGGAAAATTCAAGGCAGTAGACATTTTAGTTTTTTTTTTTTTAGGCTCATAAGCGCAACCTGATCTTCAGTGCATTTCTCAAAACAGTAATTCTTTGTGTGTAGGGGTATAACTGTAACACAGTCATTGGGTCTGAGATGAGCTTGTCTCACACGTGACCGCAAACACTCTATGACCAGGACCACAGGCCAACAGGCAGCGGAAACTCTGCCATTTGTCTGAGCCGTGCCAGCCTGCAGGCACATTTTACCCCATTCTATCACCCACCAGCTGGTGGTCTGCATGATCGTGCTGTGTGATGACCAAAGGGCAATTAAAAGCCTCCTTCGGCACCCTGGTCTTTACTTCACGAGAGGCTGGCCCCAAGCTGCTTCCCAGGTGGAAGGCCAGGCTAGGGTGGACACAGAGGTGCTGACTGAAAATCAGTCACCATGACACAGAAGAGAACACCAGACCCCAGCTTAACTGATACATCGAAGGAGACTGTGGCTGCTGAAACTTCACTGCCTGTCCTCAATGATGTCCTTGAAACCAGAGTGCCATTCATTCAACTGATGCACTGGACATTGCATGACGTCTCTGACTACCTGCCCGGTCAATGACAATATGGCCTCACCTGTTTGATGGCGGTGACAGTGATGACAAAGAACAGGGGCAGGCCACTGGTGATGGGACTGGTGGGGGTGTCAATGATCAGCTGGAATGGAAGGAGAAGAGAGAGTTTACAGACTCAGCTCCTGCTGTCACGGGTCACCATGCAGACCATGGGGAATTCATTTGGAGCTTAAATCACCTGGACCAGGAATATGATGAGAAAGTAAAAATTTGCAACTCTTCTGAACTGCTCAAACAAGTTCTTCGGCACAAAATTCCAGAAGGTGTACTGTGAGGAAGAAAGAACTCAATTAGTCTGAAAATCGGCAATCTCAGGCACACAAGAATACACACACCACAGATGAGCTTCTGGAGCTGGTTCTTAAAACACCTAGATATCCTCAAATGTGAATGGGTCCATCATAGGGGAGGTGATTCTAATCTAAACTGCCAATGGCCTGTGACTCAAAGTGTGCTGTCCTCTCTCTTCATTCAGGCTAATGGCACAGATGAATGGGAAGTGGCTTTTTGATGCAATGCTGAAAAGCACTTCACCTGAAGAAGCATGTTGGCCAAGATGTAAGAGGAAAACAAGATGGAAAACAAGTTATTCCCACAAGGCTACATCAGGAGGACCAGCTGAGGATGTGTGTGGAGAGTTTGCCCACAAAAGGAGGTGACGGTGATGCTTGGCCTACCTTGGAAGACACGATCCGATTGTCAGGGAACCACTGAGGGATGTAGGCCTCAGTTCTCGCCGGGGGCTCATGGTGGCCAATGTAGACTGTCCGACTGTCTACCCAGTTCTCCTCTCCAGCACACTGTGGGACAGGGGGGAGAATTTGATCACTGTGTGCTGAGATTTTCACCCCAAAGTGCATGCAGCCTGAAAGGACAGCAGCAAAAGTCTCCCAAGATTCATTCTGTTCAGCTTATTAGCAAAAAATTGGATGGATGAGCTTTTCTTGGGGTAGAGCTAGCACTGATTGGTAGCTTAGGATACTCCCACCAAAGGGTTTTGAAGCCTCATTTAGATCCAGCATTGACTGGTAGTTTGGGATACTTCTGCCCACTATGGGTTTTGAAGCCTCATTTGTCCCATCACTACAGCCAAGGCCGTGGCATGATCAGACAAAGCCTGCTGTTCAAGGTCAGGGGAGTCATGTCATCATGCAATTTATAGCAAGACTCAGCAAGTTATCACATGAAGGCACTCAGTTCCCCTTCACTCACAGCACAGATTCCATATCAGAGGCTAGTCTTCCAACTATCACCAGTCAGGACACACAGCCTATGGTCCAGGAACTACCGTGGGTTTCTCTCAGGGGTCTGTAACTTTACAGGTCAATCCCACAGTGAGTGAAAATTACAGTGGGCTGTCAGTCACTGGTTAAACCCACATCTATTTAATTAAACCAGGCTGTAACTGAAGATTCAATGCAAGACAACCCTACCTACAGTCTTTTAAAGCTGCATATCATCCATTACTGTACATGGAACACTGCAGTTCATTTTAATTAGCACCTGGCTAACATCTGAAGTACAGGTGAGGCAATTTACTATCCTACTAACCGCATTAATGACCTGAGTTTAATGTGAGGCCGACTGAACTGATGTTCACATCTTTTTCATGATGTGGCGCCATTAGTATACAGAATCACTGGTAACAAGCAACCAAAACAAAACATTCTGGTTTCACTTGTGCTACAGTTCATGCCAGTGCTGGTGTTCTGAAGATGCAGACCCCCCCCACAGGGTACATTCATATGGATTAATGTCAGAATGATGATGCTGACATTTAGCAATGAAGCGATCTCATCAGTGCTGCTTGTGTAGGCTGCAAATCCTGGAAGAGTTCACCAAAGTGAGCTTGGAGATGTTACGTGTTTCTAACCTACGTCTTCCTCTGAAATGGCTTACCGAATACTGGAATTGCATCTCACTTGAATGCCTACAGAAATCAATAAAGTATTCATGCCAGAATCGATATCCTTTCATATGTAAGGCGGTCCAGTTTGGTTCCTCTCTCTTATGGCAAAATATTTCCCAGAAAACAAAATGAGATAAAACTGTTGTTGTTTTTTTGCTTCACATAAATTATTTTAATTAAATCAGCTGGAATTTCCTATGGCAGACATTATGATTACATTAAATATGTATAAAAAATTACCTCCACTTAATGTATCGGGGGGAAAACATTTACACACCCACATGGGTTTGATTACTGCAACCCATAGTGGATTAGGTCTGCAAAAAAACTTTAGAGTTACTCCGAGAACAGAGAAGGCAAAGAAAGAAAGACCGTAACTCCAGCTTCTTCCATTCGCTGAGGCCTAGAAATATGCAAAATCAGGACCAGCTTCCATTCTCACAGCTTTTTTCCACATATATTTAGCTGAACCCAGGCCTCCACTGCTAGCCGGCATTATAATCTATCACCTGGGCAGGCAGATATAGGCTCCCGTGGTTGTATTTCACAGTGGCGCGGTACATTTGGAAGCATCCACAGTGGCTTACATACAATTTGGCACAGAATGCAGACCAAACACATCTAACGGCATGCTGAGGGAATGAGCATTGATAACTACCATTTCAGGGTTAGCGTGACGGCAGAGAGACTTGCGCGGATGTGTGACAGGGAGACAGCACTTTGACACCCATGACTGGCGCCCGTTTATACAAACATCAGACCAAGGACTTGCCAATCTGGTCACTCAATTCCAGACCCCCTCCCCACTCACACATACAAAAGTGGTCTGACAGCAAGACGAGCAACTTCAACTGCAACAACCGAATTTCTCCTTGTGAAATAAAATCTTATCTATTCTTCCTCCCGACTTCAGCAGCTCCTGTGACAATCGCTCCAGACTTTAACACTGATTTCTCTTTAGTTAGCCTATACATTAGCTAGTTATTCCACATTTAGCTAGCCATCTCCGTTAATTTGCTCTTCTATTACCCAGCCATTATTACTTCAGCTATCTGTGTATTATATATCCAAGTAAAAAGTCACAAGGGTTGTCTCCTATGTTAAATATTGTCACGCAAACATCATCAGCTTGTCTAATGAATTTTTAACTGCTATAATAAGGAAAATTAAAGTGGAATAGGCAGATTATACTTTTAGCGTTTCCCCCACTGTCTGTAACGTTACACTACCTCCACCCCATTACAGTACACTGTAGATCTGAAAAGCTGGTGAGGAAACCCCACCCACAAATACCTCATGATGAGCCTCAATCCTATCAGTTGAGTGGGCAGGGCTACACATGTGGCGGCCTGTCCATCATTGTTATTGCTACCAGTGCCATTGTGAAGGGATGACGATGCACGTTTGACAGCGGCAGAAGCAGAAATTGTATGCTCGACCGTCTCCTGCTTCCTCCAATACCGGTGAGTTCTAAGGAGCCGAAGCATTGAGGCTACACGACACCGGTCCTGAGTCCGCTACCCTCCATCTCCCATCATGCCATGTGTCTTTAGTAACAGGACCGGGTTGTAAGGTTAACTGGTGCAGCTGGGGGGGGGTTACCCACAGCCACGATCCTCTGGTTCTTCTGATGCAGTTAAGACCAGCTAAAAAAGAGTCATATTAGAAACTATTGAGCTGGAGATGGACTGTGGCGGCTGAGTGATAGAGATCCGGTATATGTAACAAAGTGAACCACAAAGGCAAAGAACAAGCAAGAATCCCCTAAGACATGCTGCCCTTAATCTGCATGTATGGCAGCACTCCACAGGACAGTGCAGTGATGAAGAATTAAGGGCCACTTTATGTCGTACTTCACATAGGTTTGCACAAACGGCCACTTTCTGGTAACTTGTGTAAAACCCAGGCTGGGTAGACGCAGCGGATAAGCGGCCATTCGTCAGCCAGTGCCGCCTGTTCACGCATTTCAATGAGTAGGAGACGTACATCAGCATTCGTGGTCACCGATCCATGTGTACAGCGTCTGTGCTGGTCCTGTAGTGTCAGCTGTCATTTGGTTTTAAGAATGGAGACTCCGGTTTACGATGTGTCTGATCACAGTGCTTTATTTGAGATCGTGGTCGCATATTAAGATGCATTGAACTGCTGGTGACCCATAGGATCAGTACCCTATTCTGAGAGGTATTGCAATCATGACTTTGTGTCGCTACTCTGCTGTGGAATCATTTGCATCTAATCCCAGGAAAACGCATCTCTCTCTCAGCATTGCATTGTCCCTTAAATGAAATGAAATAAAGTTTTAACGCATATATTACTTTTATAAAGTCTGGAGGTCACTTGTACTGATTTGGACGGGTATCCTTTTCCAGCGAATGACCTCGATCTCTACTCCCATATCAGAGCAGAGTGGATCGCAGCATTCCACTCGCGTTATACTTCAGTCGACTAGCCAATGGAAATGCAGCGTGAAGAATGAGGGCAGGCCAGAGCTCAACTGTGGGGCACACTGCCAAGTCTGACTCCCACAAGCTTTTGCTACACATGAAGCGACTCTGTTACCCGCCTGAAACACGGTCTCTGGGTTGACAGACCTGCTCTGCTTCCAGATGCCACCCTGGGCAAAAGGATTTGGATCAGAGAGATTGTCTTTAAATGCTGTCAACAAACACCCATAAATACATTCATCACACCGATGGTGTCGGTCTCTGACACCAGACGAGTCCACCAACTGCCAGTTTGACAAAAGCAACTTTCAGACTGCTTCCAGAGCAGATTCTTATCACAGCAGTAGCAGCTCTCCCTATGATTTGACAGAAGCCTGCGTCACAATCCCAGCCTGGAAAACTTGTGCATCTTCTGCTGATATGTAAACTTTCAAAATAAGCTCTGCGTGATTTTCAAAGTAGAGCTTTAACAGTTCCATAAGGAGAACTTCTTAGCAAAAACTATAGCTCATTGTATTTTCATTATTTAGGGGGCCTTTCATCAATTATGAACTCTTTAAATCCTATTGGTCTATGCTGTCATGGTCAAACTTCATGCTCTGACATGGTGTCATGGAAGGGTCAGGCTGTCGTCATAGCAATTTGGTTAATTTGCAATTCTACTCTGCAGGTCTATTATGTTTGCTCCTGTCACCCTGTCTCGCTAGCTATCCAGTTCAGAGTGAAGCCTCTTTGTACTCAGTGATGACAATATATACAAATCTCACAGATCCATTTCTATGAGCTAAATCAATATATTCAAAGAGAACAGAACCATGGGCCAATGCAATTAGCCATTAATCCCTTTCCTCTGGTGATATTTGTCATTCAGTGTCTCTTTTTTAGGAGGAGTTGCAAAGGAGACAAATTAGAATAAACTGTGCTACCGGGCAAAGGCGTCACCGCACATAGATCCTTGGGTGGAGCCTGCATTCCCGACCAAAGGTACCCAGGGCTTTTTCTTCTTTAGGGTGAGTCCTGGTTAACCCGCTGCAGGTGCACTCCACACACACAGAGTTGGCAATGTCAAGAAACGACTGGGCATGAGTGTGGCCTTCTCTCTGTCAGCACTCTTGCAGCACAAATATCTTTTTGCCTATGCAAAAGAGATGCATCGTAGATGGAAAACGCGGACAGGAATGCAAAGGCGATATCATCCGGCTGTGACTCTGTGGGTAAAGGATGGGACAAAAAAAAAAAATGCATGCGTCTTAATTCTCTGAAGATTGTCACAAGCTTGGCCCACATTCCCGCGAGATACTACCACAATTATAGCCCTGATGACAAGGAATAATGCTTCTTCTGATACTCACCTCCATGCAGTATCAACTAAAGAGCATATGGGAGGTATATCAAAATAGAATATTCCCTCTCCCATTGGGTGCCTCAAGTGTTTATTTAAAGTTACATGCACAAAACCCATCTCAAAATAACTGCGGTGCTGAGTATAGAGAAGTCATCCAGGAACAGGATGTGGTGATAAGTTTCTGAATCCAAGATGTGATGACGAGGCTGGGGGTACTGGGCCTGGGTACCACTGAATGAGTGGAACATGGACATACACCGCAGACAGTCAATGCTCTCCTGAGCCATCAAGCATCTCCTTTATTGCAAAGTAGAGAAATCAAGACCGAGAAATAGCACAGTCCTGAGTGACACCTTCATCGGGCCGGTAGGATAAATCGAACCCTCAGCCCAGGGGACCTTGGGATGGCAGCTTAAAGGGGCAGAGGCACACCTAACAGGAATATGACACTGATGCCCGGTTGCCATAGGAGACTGACAAGAGGTGACGCATATCATGTAGCTTCTCCTGTCTTCCCTGTGTGTTATCCATAATGCGTGGCAGAAGGCGTCAATCCACTGACCGGTGTGTGGGATATCGTGGCCTCAGAATGACCCAGCTTCAGTTTCACTACTTCATTACACGTCGCACTTTAGGCACGGCCTATCTGTGAGGTGGGCACCTTCTATCAGAATTGTGCTGGGTCAGGATCCCAAGCCAGACTGTATTTTTAGGCCTGGGGAGATCAATACTACATTTGACATGTGATCAAAGAGTCTATTTCTCACTGTGGTGTTTATTTACGGGAACATCAATGCTGTGTTTCTCCATTCAGCTTTCATATTACACCACCCCCCAGTCAACTCTCTGAGTAGGTGGGAGCCAAGCCCCAGGTGGGTGGGGCAGAACAATAGTTCAAAAAAAGGGGAAAATAAGAAAAAAAAGATCCATTGTCTTAAGTTCAACAAATAATGAGAAAGCAGATGTGGCTCAATCACCATCCCTGGGCTACGTTTGGAAAGCATTGGAGTGGAATAACTAGCAATGATTTTTGTAAAAAAAAAAAAAAAAAAAAAACTTTATTTGTATCACATCTGTCATGTGCTGCGGTGCAAAGTTCTTTACAGCGCCGTGAGAAAAGACCACACTGCATGGCGTAGCAAAGGAAACACAAACACGACAGGAAATGATGTATGAAAACAAAAATAACAAACAAGAGCAGCAAACAGAGGCTGGTGGAAGGTCTTCAGTTTCTCCAGCTCTCAGTGCTGGAGCCAGGAGAAGGGTCTTGATACAAGGCGCCAGCAGGCCAGCTTAGAGCAACAATCTCCAGGACGGAGATTATATTTCACCTGCACTCTGGGACTCTTCTAACCAAACCTTGGGGGGGGGGTGCTGAAGATTACTTTTTAATGCATTAAACCATGGCTTCTGTGCAACTACCATGGAAACAAAACAAAAAGCAGGATGTTCCCTAGAAGTGCAAACAAAGGCACCTTTTCTTCTGGACTGTTATGCTGAAACCACACACATCCTTCTGCGTCTGACTTTGTCCTGAGAGAAATATGGAGGGGGGCAAAAGACGCTTGATGCTTAGTGGTGAAGGAAGATAAGACCACCTCCTGACCCCTGAATGTGTAACGTGTGTCTCTATGATTAATGGCTGTAAAGGTTACAGTAACATGTGGTCACCTATCACAATTGCACAATAACTTTCCTTTGAGTCTTTTACATAGGAAAGCCTAATCTACTGATTTGCCAATGAGTAAATACCTAGAAACTGTCTTTAAAAAGCAAGCTTTATAGGGGAATATCTTCACTAATTCATAATGATCTGGGACTCTCAAGCCTGTTGCATTTCCCCAAATGCAAGTGAGCCAAGTTTCTCTTGACCTGTCACATTTCATGACTGCTGTCACCAGGCAAGGGAAGACCTGGCAGAATTGTGTTGAGGTGAAGGACGCCTGAATTTTAAGAATGGAACTCTTTCAAACCTTGTTTTATCATACGGCATAGAAGGAAAATTGTTTCAGCAAAACATGTTGCTCTGTAAACAGATGAAGCCTCGAGATGGAGCACTACCCAAGGACAAGTCAAGTCAAGTCAAGTTTTATTGTCACATGTTCCAGAGAGCACGGTGAAAATCTTGTGCCAGAGTTGCAGGGGAGGGGACAGGGCATGTGGGGCAAAAAAAAAAAAAAAAAACTCGGTACAGATTTACAATAAATACAAGGGATACAGTGCAACACAGACGGCAGGGTAATGGGGGGCTTACAGTGCATAGACATGAGGTAGTGCAGAAGACAGGACAGTGCAAAATTACAAACAACAGGCAATAATAAAGAAGTGTGTTTAGCCAGTGAGTATAAAGTGCAGTACTGAACAATTGTGCAAGTAATGCAATGACTGATTGGGACCGAGTTGCGGAACACCTGGGATAAACTCACTGTCCGAAAACTGCAGGATTCTCTTGCCCCCATTGAGCCTTTTCAAAAAGGCAGCACCTCACCCTAAACAAAAGCAGAGTATTCTCCTGTGTCCCAAACTCCTATTTTTCTACAACATAGTGCCAGCGATTGGGCCCTTTAAATGTATTGTAAGTAAACATTGACCGCATTGATTTACCATGCCTTGTTTTGTTTGTTTTTGGTTATACTTGGGTCCAGCTACTGCCCTGGTGAGAAAGTATTGCACAATGGCATCTCCCATTTGGACCACGAAGGGTGTAACGGTTGGGGGTGACTACAAGTGAACAGAGGAAGCAAGTGATGCAGAGAACATGGCCTAATACCTTAAAACCGAGAATACGTAGCAGGGACTCAATCTGGATAACCATATGAGCCCCTTAAAGGCTTTGCAGGGCCAGCACCCTGTCATGCTGAGGTCATATGACCTGGCCAAATGAGGGAGCAGTTGGATTCCAATGAAATCCACTATGATTGGAGTGCAACCAACTGCATGTGCTCATAATCAGTATGTAGCTCAGTGGGTTAGGGCTCTGTACTTGTGTATGGAAGGTTGTAGGTTCAAATATCACCACTTGTACAGCAATCATATCATTGTTGAGTTCATTGTAAGAAAACTGTGTCCCTGATAAGGTGTCGTCTTCTATCTGTTTTTTTGTGATCTGATGCTTCCAGAGCACGAGAGTTGGAAACTTGTGCGTTATTTTCCAGTTTGGATTTCCTTTAAAGATTTGCTGAAAAATAATGAATTTAAACTTTGAAAATTTACTGCTGGGAACTATGCGCTTGCATTAAATATACTGACAAGAAGAATACGTATGTGCATCTTTTGGAATTCAGGCAAATTTGATGATTTTAAGGGGGGGGCTCCATATTTCCGCAGACCACTGAGTATGTGCTATTGTGTCCACACAGTGCAAATGTAACAGAACACATGCAACTCCACTATCCCATAATGCACCTAAGATTTGCGACAGGTGTGCATGATCAGCCGCTCCATGTTCCATGAAAAGAAGCATTAATTGGCCTAGTTACCCTCCAGTAATGCTCAGCTTCACGCAGTCCTTGGTACCTTTTTCATCTGTATAACACTGTAGCTCGGGGGGGGCTCTGTTCTCTTGCAATGTCATTAACTCAACGTGCATTGCTGTCAGACCTCCAATGGTCCGACCGTGCTGTGCTGTGCTGGATGAGGTCTGAACTGCTTGCTCCTTTTTTACATTCATTGACCTGCTCTGGAGCCCCATCACCAGAAATAACAAGCCTAAAATAACTGACCTGGGAGCTCTGCTGAGTGTGGCATTGATGTGTAGTCTTCTTCCTAAAGGGCAAAAGGTTAAATAATTGGTTGTAGTAGGAAAGAGTTATGATTGCCGTTAAGAGCCTATCTAGGCTATTAACAGCACACATGGTAGGGTGATGCCAGGCGGGACTTCAGCCCAATTTAGTGAGGAAAAATGGACGATGAAGCTTATAATTGCATCTGTCTGCTGTGACTCTACAGCTTGACTAATATAATTTCATGGTGCCCCAGTCACAACCTCAAGCTCTTGACAAGAGGTCAGACAAAAAAAGAACAAAAACTTCTCACCAGGTCATTGTTACTGGAGAGCTGCTGTCACCACTGGGCATGCTGTCACTCTCTTACTGGTACCACAGCT
>JAACJT020000062.1:269409-325647 GCA_009936485.2 Gymnarchus niloticus
CCCACTCGACCACCATTAGCACAGCTCTTACTTTTACCAATGCTGTCACTCTCTTACTGTTACCACAGCTCCCACTCGACCACCATTAACACTACTCTTACTTTTACCAATGCTGTCACTCTCTTACTGTTACCACAGCTCCCACTCGACCACCATTAGCACAGCTCTTACTTTTACCAATGCTGTCACTCTCTTACTGTTACCACAGCTCCCACTCAACCACCACTAGCACAGCTCTTACTTTTACCAATGCTGTCACTCTCTTACTGTTACCACAGCTCTCACTCAGTCATTAGCACTGTTAGCGTTACTAATACTGTCACTGCTGTTAAATCTGGTACTTAGTATGGAGAGAGAAGAAAGATGTCTATCCATTTAGATCATTTTAGATGGATATGTTCACGACGGCTCACAGCCCCAAGAACCTGTCAGTTCCCTTTTTGACAAATTCACTGACTTCATTTCCCTATAAGATCCATTTTACTGTTTTACTTCAATTCTGGGGAAAAGGCTTCCAGGAGCCCACTCTGAACGAGAACTATTGAGGTTAAAAAAAACTCAAAGCACAGACTCTAATGAAATCAATTAACAACTCAATAATTTACTATCCTGAAACATACATGGAAAACATGGAATGCAGCCAACGGCAATTTGTCTTTAAGGGAGAACTACCGCCATTACAGAAGCTCTGATGGAAAACATATTCACATCAGTATCACAAAGTCAGCTTAACAAAAACATTTTCATCTTGGAACTTGAGGACTGTTTTTTCACAGAGCACAAAGCAGTTGACCTAATAGGTTTTACCCAGGATCTTAATCCTACTCCAAATGGCCCACTTCACCTCAAAGGATCAGCCATGCATGTTCCTGTTGATGTTTCTCCTTGTGAGTCAAAGTACTACACAAAAAGACACTAGCAGAAAGCCTAAGGCTCCCAGTCATGTTTTTGTCATGATCACACTCCCAGATACTGAGTCACACAGTGAAAGTGCCGGGCAGGGCTGGCAGGGCAGGGCAGGGCAGGGCAGGGCAGGGCAGGACAGGACACCTCTCAGAGGCCAACCAATGGGATTCAGCATTTCAATGACAAAGAGAGAACTCCAACCAGTGGGAACTCTCAGGCGCCCCCTTTCAGTGTGGCTGAGGCATTTTAAGGAGTGCAGTTGACATTACAGCAATCAGCAGATTGACTAATGCATTGACAACCTTCTTCCCACACATTAACTCTGATTAACTAGCTGATTCCTGAGGCACACCCACATAGTCTGTCTCACCCGGGCGGTCAGCCTCATAGGGGAAACTGGCTGAGGGGGGCACCTCTCCCATCTGCCACCCTGACAGGATTCTGAAGTTACACAACACGGCTAATCCAGCTGTGACACTTATTTTGCAACATCCCATCTGTGCGATAAAATCCCTTTTGCTCGGAACCCCTCCCCAAGTCCCAGGAGGGCACAGATAGCCTTTCACATTCCGAATTCATCAAACAGGTACATACTTTTCTGCATCAGAGAGAGTATTAAACAAAAATCGAGTCGAGGGCAGCTTTGTAACCATGGGACCAAAAAGCCAGGAACTCGCGGTCTACCCTGAGAACGATGGAGTCTGTGTCTCACCAAAGAGGCCCAAAGTGGCTCAGGAGACCGTGAAGTAAATGCTACCCTCCTCCCAGATCGACGGCGGAGAGGCACGCTCAGAAGAGGTAGGAGTTACAAAGAACATGGTGCCAGGAATGTTAGCGAGTCAGACCTCACTAAGGACCATGACTTCAGCAGGGCTTCAGCATGAGAAAGCGTCGGTCCCAAAGAAGAGGGGGAGGTCATGGTCGCTGAGCATACAGCCTCAGGCCCTTGGCGAGTTGAAACGGTAACGTCGCGCCTGTTACCTTGACACCAGAGACTGGTTCCTATCAAGTTTCTGCCGCTATTTAGTGGTAAAGTGCGTAGCGGCAGACAGTGGGTTCACGTGAGGTCAGCGCAGTGTCGCTACCGTCTGTACATTTCCTCTTAGGTTAATGGATGCCTTTAGGGAATTCTTTTTATCTTGAAGGGGTGTGTCCGTCGGCCACCCAATGCCACGACAATGCAGCTCACTCAGGCACACTACAGTCTACTCTCAGGTGGAGACCATTTATATGGAGCTTCAAGTGACAGGAACATAAAACGGGAATACAACAGAGTCAACTGAGAGATTTCAGAGGACGAAGTCACCCTGCTCACTTCATAAATAATCCACAACTTCCAGCCATTACCTCATCCAGCACACACTGGGCCTGCGTCGCCACCAGGCAGCTCTGCCGTCAGCACGGAAACGCCGTGGCCTTTTGGAACTGGGCATGTTTGTTTTAACAATAGCAGATCCCCACCAGCTTGTATCAATGGAGCTGCTTGCTATGTCAGGTAACTCAAACTGTACTGTCTGGACTGAATCAGTCAGGCAGGAGATATACTTTTATTTAACATGGGACTTTTTTGACATAAACATGCCACAATGTACTGTATGGAGATTTCACAGAGAGAAATTAAACTATTTCAAAACTTGCCTAGTCCCTGAAGGGTCACGGAGTGCACAAAAAAACATGAAGGGTAACTCAGCATTGACAATTCAGTCACAAATAAAAATGTGTCGACACAGAAGGCAGAACAGTTAAAAACAGTGTAGTTGACAAAAACCATGAAATATTGAAGTACAAGGCAGTTTGATGACAGTTTAATGTGGCTTTTATGTGCGTTTGCAGCAGTAAGGCTCACAGCCAACAACGTTTGTGGAGCTATAAAGTCGGTAAGCCTGAAAACCTACAGAGACTCCAGCAACAAACACCCATTCTGGTTTAAATGAGCCTACTAGTCTGTTAGCCATCCATCAGCATGTAAGCATCCCACCATGTCACTGCAGTTGGCAACAGTGAAACTCAGCCTGTGCTAGTAGTTGTTGGACAATCAGCAGGAAACTGGGAAGCACTCCCACCGCCCGTCACCCACCTTTCTCACCCCCCATCACCATTGAACCCCCTCATCTAATTTTTTCCCCTCAAAGAGTCACATGCCCACTAAATGACAGGACGGGAAACCGTGTGATGCTGAACTGTCGTTCCCTTGTGGAGTGACAGGGGTCCATATCTGCTTTTAGAGTGCGTAGGTTTGTGGTCTAATTTACAAGAGCATTTCCTGATGATGAGGAAGACACCACTACTGAAATGTGCATCTGAAATTGGTCTTGAGTTACGAGACTCGAGCTCCAGTGTTTTATCCAGCATGTTCCTTTCAAACACCACAACACACTCAACCCATTTCACACTTTAATTAAACAGCAGTACAAACATTTTTATATACTCTTGATATAAAGCTGGGAATTGTTACTTGAGGCTCTTCAGTCAAATGCCACAGCAAGGCCATTGGTAGCCTTCAACCAATACAGCTATGCTCCGAAGTCAAACGTTGTATCCACTTTAACTAACTTTAGGTTTGAGTCTCTTTAAACTTCATTCATTAAAAGACAAGCCTGCTTGGAGTTCAAGTAAATGGAGAATGAGAAGGAACCAGTCCAACTGTGAAAAGAAACTCTTAGATCACAGCTTTTAAGTTTCGGTTCAAAATGTCCAGAGTGGAAAAAGAGAGCCTCTGGAGGTTGCTGTATTTTTAGGTACAGAAGCCCAATGGCAGTGTAATTAGCTTATTTTTCAAAATCTGTCTTATGGGGAAAAACTAATTGAGCAATTGACTGACTAGAGTCCATGATAACATGCCTTCTCTTTGGCTTTGTAGCCCTGATGAACATTCGCTCAAAAAGCCAGGCAGACATTCTGTCGGCCTTCCTGTGAATTTACATTTCTGACATCCTACCTACCTTTCCTGCTTTGGTTTCCAAGCGTTTGTTGGTTTTTTTTTATCCTCCAAAAATTGCCTCTTTGAAGTTAAGTTTTTCTCCTTTTCTCTATGTCCTCCTTTTATATATTTATTAAGAATGTTGCCCTGGAGCTGTGTCCAACTGTGAGTTGTCTGGGCACAGGAGAGATATTTCCCCAGGGATATACGTACATTACGTCCGGTAATTAGGTGAATCAAGCGGCTCATAACGACTAAAACTCAGAGTGGCATGACTGATTAAAAAAATTTAAAAACTAACACGTACAATTCATTAAAAATTGTGACGCGGAAGAAGCACTGAGGCGTTTTCATGGCTCTGGTGCATCAGTGGATCAGAGGAAAGGACAGGAAGTGGACCGAGGTACAGCTGACAAATAAGGCTTGAGGAATGGATTCTGGTAATCCCTGGAGCTCCAGAGGGGCCATCATCTCCCCTTCCAATGGTTTCCCTGTCACATGCCCTCTTCATGATTTCCTGAAACAAAAGCCTGCTTGTTCCACAGAGAGACACACACTTTCACCCTCTCAGACTGGGAGAATGTAGCCTGCTCCAGACAGAGGATTATGCCCAGAGGCACTGAGATCCATTTCACTCATTGGATGCACTTCCATGGCCCACAGTACAGTAATTACCCATCAAATCATATAATGGTTTATGAAACAGCAGATTGTTACCTGTTTTTATTGTGGCCTTACAGAAAAATGACACAATATTGTTATACAAGCTTACATTACTTAAGGTACCTCTTAAGTTTATTACTCTATTACTTAAAATACCACTGCATGGTCTGTCCATATGCTATTTGTATAAATGTACACTCAGTTGTACACCTTGTACGATCATGTGAACAATCATACACGGAGTCACTTGACAAGTCCAGAGTGACTAATTCGTGCTATAATGTTAAACGTCAGAATGAGTTCTCTGGCCAAGAGTGTGAGATTAGGGTCAGGAGGAGGCTCAACTGAGCTTATAGGGCTTGTCAATTAAGCTGGGCTCCCTGACAAATCTGCCTGGTGGTCCAACTGTAGCACTGTGAGACCAGTGAGGACAAGGACAATGTCAGCTGCCTAGGCATCCTCTCCTGTGCCAGCCTTGCCCTGTAATGCCAACACCCACCTTCACTATACCATCACCCCCAAACTGGCAGAATGTACCGGCCCTGCCGACAGTTCTACAGCCAATTAAGGGACTGAGACCTGATCCCCATTAAAGCCTGGCCTCCAGGCTGCCTCAGTTCCTGACACATCCTATTGCCTGTTTCCTGCCCAGTGTGTAGTTTTTCAGTACTGATGAGAACACAAAGTGGGCAACCACTACAGTCACACCATCCTGTAACACCGCAATCTCAAAAATGTTCCCCATGAACTCTGAGACACCCTTGTATAAAAATATTCATTCAATTTTTGTGTTGCTTTTAAACTAAAATTTTTAAATCCTGGCTCAAAGTTGAGATTCAAAATATACAGTGATCAGCCACAACATTAAAACCACCCCCTAGTAGAACAATTTGGTGGTGAAATGACGTCCAATACTCCAGCTACGCAGCAAGGCATCGACTCGATGAGACCTCTGAACATTTCCATGGGGATGCTGTACCATGCTGACACCAGAGCTTCCCAAAGAGCACCAAGTCTTATCAGTGGTTCCAAACACTGAACCTGTCCATCAAGTTAATTCTACAGGTGCTCAACAGGATTGACATGGGGTGAACACAATGGCCTGTATGGTAGACTGAAAGTCACTGTCATGCTCCTCAAACCATTCGCACACACTCCTAGTGACATGACAATGGGTATTATTCTGCTGGAACCAACCTGTGCCATCAGGGTAAACACTCATCATGAATGGGTGGACCTGGTTTGCCAGGATGGACAAGTAACCTGGAGGAATTGCTTCTGATTAGTTTGTGCCATTGTTTTTATGTCTGATTTCTCGTTTGTATTTTTATAGGTGCACCATCTGTTTGTGGGGAAGAGCCAATTGTTCTGCTAGGGGGTGGTTTTAATGTTGTGACTGATCGGTGTATAACTCTATTTATATAGTACATCACAGATTAATGAGAAAATTCCTCAACAGGATTGTTAAGAACCAGAAGTTTGTTGCAGTATTTTTATGCTTTATGTCATGCAAATAACCAGTAATAAACCATGTACTGTATACAAACTGTCTTCCACAATGTTTGCCTTATTCAGTGTACTGATTCACACCACAACATCAATGCAGCACAGTCAAAAACTCCCCAAATCCTGGAAGAAAGATCCCTACTGCACACCGTCAAATCAACACACAAAGCAAACCACAACCTTTTCATTTTACACTATGAAGCTACATGATACAGATCCTGATGAAAAATTCATAAAGTCCCTATTTCAGATTATGGCTAGACAAGGATCCTGGATTCCAACAAAGCATGGAGAGGAGGCGCACTCAGATTTACAGGAACTTATTTGGAAAAATTTCGCCTCCAAACCCCAGCTGTCAGCGAGTACTACATAGTCAGTAATTGATGGTCACTCACTTATCCTCCAGTAGCCACTATCCAGATGGTAACTCACTGGAGGCCACAGCAGTATATCCCAGAGCAATTCAGAGAGTAATAGATGTCAAAAACAAGACAACCATGAGTGCAACGATCATTGACCACCAAATGACCCTCACGATCTGGGTTCCTTTGAATTCTTCATATTCACCCCTGTAGTAAATATACTAAGCAACATAAAATCCATAGAATCACTCACCATGCTTACTGCCCTTTCCATGCACTCTATGTTTAGGTAATGAAATTCATTTTCCTCCAAGAGCACAAACAGCTTGTTTCCTCACTGCACCATGCAGGAGGGTGCAGCGAGCGGGATACCTGACGCAACATCATGGCCCTGCTCTGGAACGCGTTCATCCCCAGGCTCCTTAAACGTCAAACGGTTTCTGATTTCCCATCCCTCCTTCCGCTCCAGCTTTGCTCTCCCTGGGCCTTCTTGTCTATCGTCCCCTGAGTTTTTGGTACATCTCTGGACTTTCTGCTCCTCCCCCATAACAGATCCACCATGCCTTAATCTGAGCTTGAGGGGCCCCCAGTCACATGATTCGCAAATGATCCTTCTCTCCTGCCACCATTCGCCAATGTTTTCCTTTTTTTTTTTTTTCTTTTTTTTTTAATAAATTGGAAATCAGATGAAAATGGCCTGAAGCCGTTTTTCATTCTACTCATTTAAGGTGTTACAGAAGAGTTTGGGCTATGCAGCCTTCCTCCCTTTAACCACAGTTTGGATGTCTGACGATGGCTGGCTGATATGGAAATTCACACTGCAATGCTGCGGTCAGGCTGGAGGCTGTGAGTTCTTAAGGTGGCCTATAAGCTGGGATAGCAGCTTACAGGGAGAACCCCTTGTGAGGTTTCTTCATTGTATACGTTATTGATAGCTGTGCATATCTGACATGCATATCTGATGCACACCGGCTCGTTCCACAAATTAACCCTTGAATATTACATGGTCTTATATCTGTCCATGATCTGTATAATGGTATGATGACTATAATTTGTTTTGGTTTTTCTCTTCTCTGCCATGTTCTTGTGGTGGTTTGACATTGCCTCTTGTACCTCGTTCCCTGGCTGGCGGCGGTAGTTAGTAGATACGGGACAAATGAGGCTTCAAAACCTGAAGTGGGTAAAGGAACCTGAACTAACCAATGAATGCCGATGCTAAATGAGACTTCAAAACCCATGGTGGGTGGGAATATGACCGGCATTGATTGATAGTTCAGGATACTCCTACCAACCATAGGTTTTGTAGCCTCGTTTGTCCCATCACTAGTTTTTAGCAACACAAGTACGGTATTGCTGCATAAACAGAAAAATGGCTATTTAGAGGCCGAGTTTCCCCTCTAATGCGTAACGTCCACTCTGGCTTCTGAAGGTGCATACCAATTTCTTAACAGGCATCATCAGGGTCGATCGCCATGGTTTCACCTTCTCCACTGACACGCTACTTAAAATACACCTCCGAGCATCGCTCCCCCATTTCAGCTCCTCTCAGCCGTGAAATAAGTCCGTCTGTAGTGAGTAGAAGAGAGCACTAACACACCCCTGTCCTGACAGTCAGTGACACTCCTAATCACACCCCAGGCCTAGCGGGCTAACTGTGCTAGCGACCACTGGTGCGGTAAAAATCTGGGGACCTGCCACAGCGCGTGTGAATCCGACCTCATTGTGACACACCCAGAGCCCACCCAAAGGGCCGGGCCCTGTTCAGACACACCTTCCCCTACCACTGATGCAACAGCCACACAAGGAGCAGGAGATAAACATCCAGCAAGTCAGTGAGGGGTGTGAATTGGGGCAACAATGGAATGTGGTGGAGGTCAAAGAACCTCTGCATGAAACTAAGTGAAGAGATGGTCTTCTCGTGATTTGATGTCTCTTTACACAGAAAAATAAAGCTGATCAGTAAAAATACAAATGATTTGAAGTTGCTGTATAATTTCCTGTTCGCTCCACACATGCAGCACTAGGGGACTCCCAGGAATATGCTTGTTGAAGACATTCCTCCCCAAGTCCAAATGAAGACTTTACGTGACAAGCAGACGCAAGACCCCATTCACTCCAAGCGGATAGTGAGGACGCAGCATGCACCAGATTCAAATCGCTGTCTTAGAGTCCTGAGTGTGTGCAGAGGTGTTCAAATGCACAGTCACAGCTTCAGAAGGCAGCATTTTGCAAGAATGGCTGCATGCTTGAAGCCGTTTCCATTAATATCAAGTTTATTACAGTTAAATTATAGATGGAGCCAACTGAGTGGGTCGCATCAGCACGTATCTGGTGTTTAATCTCCCTTCCTGTAGATACGCACCACACAGAATCTCACGTCATTCCTGAGGAGCCATCGTGTGTCCGTCTGCCTCAGACATACCCACCGCCCAATCAGAAGTACCGTAACCGGAGAGCTCCCGAGTTCCTAAGTTTGGCACTGACTGAACCCTGGATTTGGCGTTTCCCGCTCCTTTAAATCTCCCTGATGCATCGTGGGAACTGTTTGCGCCAGGGAATGGCCAGCAGCTGTGTGGCACAGCACTGCCGACATGCACTGCATTACCATAGCGACCGGGAGCAACGCAGATGCGCATTAAATATTGAACAGCTCTTTGTTCCACGTGTATCCGCTATGAGTGTGTGTGCCAAAAAAAAAAAACAAACTTTTTATAAAGTTTTCAAGAGAAAACCTGACAGCTGTACCAGTGCCAAAAACCTAAAGAAAGCACATAAAGTAGTCATTTAAAAAAAAGGAAAAAAAGAGGGTGGTCTAAATGTTCCTTGACTTAAGGCTCTCTGCTTTTTAACATCTACACCTGATCACTTTCCCCTCTGGTCCATTTGGTCACTGAAAAAATGTAGGTCACAGATAAACAAAAAAAACAAAAAAAAAAACACAACACCAAAATTCTACCTGGTGGAGCAGTCAATGTACTAAAAAAAATAACCTTTGGTATTGTACTTGATATCTTTAGGAAAACGAACAAGCATTGGATATCCCTTTGAGAACAGCATTCGTTATGGAATTCATCCACAATATTTTAGATGCAAGTCCTTTTTTCTCTTCACTCTTTGCTAAGGCACCTGATACCAAAGGCACTCACCGAGACTCCTTTGCTTTGAGGAAAATCAATTATTTACAATGACTGGGGTGCTCATAATATAATTACGCTTTGTTATCGAGGCAGCAGTTACCACCTAATGCTACATAAAAAGTATTTAATGAGACACTCAAACAAGGGACACTTTTCTGTTATTGTACAGCTCTTGAAGCAGACAGCAGGAGAGCCGGCTTTTGGAGATAGAGAGAGGCTCGGAAATTCTCACAACCTTGGTCACTGAAATCTTTATAATCACAGAAATTCAGGTTAGAGGCAACACAAGTGAGAGTGGAAGCAAAGGATGAAACCTGCCCTTCATCCCGGGATTGGCATATGAATCCACCAATGGTAAGAAGGACCAGTTATCACCAAGACAGCATCATCCAGTGATGGGAGAATTGGGATGGTATTATCATAAGCTGTGAGCCACTGGTAGGTTCAATCCACTGTCCATTAACTACTTGACTGTTGGAAATTGGGTTAGGCCTAAGAAATGAATCACAGTAAGCAGTAATCACACCTACAGTAATTTTCTTAACCAGAATATGTCAAGTATGTCATATTTTCATTTTAATCCTTCATAAACAAACTAAATAAAAAAGCAATGTGAAGAAAACACCATCCACAAGAGGCCAGGTGTCTTTACCAGTGTGAAACTGTGTATCACATAATGAGAACGTCGGCATGAAGGCAGACGACTTCAAAACGCCGCGTCTCTGTGTATCCAAGCGACAGGGAGTAGCCAACACACAGGCGTCTCCGCCATAATCCCGCAGATTAGCCAGCAATGAAGCCGTTTAGCGATTTGTAACCACGCATCAAAACAGAGACAGCCCAGTGAAGGATCTGGCAGACACAGGGGGCGCTGTCGCCTTTCACAGCGCTCAGGTCCACAACCAGGATGGGGATCTACAGCCCTAGCCCAGTCTGAGAGGAAATCGGTACAATGTTTCAATGTGGTGGATTCAGCCACATTAGAGGCGGTTACAATTCCAGACACAGGATTAGGTCAAGTCAGCAGAGCTTATCATGATGCCATTACATACCCGCCAAAAAAAACCTTCCTTTTTCATATAATAACATAAATAAACGAGACTTGTATACTACCTCCATGCCTATTGTAAGACAATGGCATTGTCATTTTTCAATGTTAGGCATATAAAACCATTCAGTGAGAGAAAAAGATCTTGCGGCCACGCCCAGTGACAATGTCGGCAGGGGACTCAAAGACACCCGCCACCAGCCCAGTGCCGCTAAAGCGATGGCCCTCTACTTCACATCTGCAGAGATGGGCAAGCAAATGGAGCAATGTTTCCATGGTGACCTCACTCTAATAGCGGCATCGTGACCGGGTGGAGACTGGGGGAGGGGCTGCCATCCTCACTCCGATGTCACATGGAGTGCCCCTGGCCAATAACCCTCCACCTCCACTCACAGTTCCGCTGGGTTCCTACAGGTCACACACTGGTGTAATTCTGATCATCATGGTAGTATCCATTCAGAGTCAGCCTAGCCCCAGTCAGCCTGGCCTCGCTTATCAGCCATTATGAGTCATTTTCCAGTGTTCTAGTTTAATGTCCCCCATTCTGACAGGTGGATTATGCTGCGCAAAGCACCTCTCAACTGTGTTCTGTTAGAAGTCCAGCCCTTTAAACTGTATGCCACCTGCCAAGCTAATGTGGCACATGTGACCCCTGAGGATCCAAAAACATGGCCTTCAGGAGCAGAAATGTTGTCTTTTTAAGGTTTGTCCTTCCTGTCCCGTACACACCCTTTAAGAAAACTATTGTTAAATGTAGATTATATCATTTTGAACCAGCTTTTCACACCATTGTAAATTCTGCATTTTTATACTATTTTCTGCTACTTAATAACCTTTTTTTTTTTCCCCCCAAAAAGGACTGTTGTTGTCAGGGTCCTGAGAGAACTGTACGGACCCCAAAGGGCTTGAAGGTAGGAAATGAGATGACAGGTGTGACAGGAAAAGGGTGCCATGTGCCTTCAACACCGTCGGTGCTTAGCGCCGAATTGCGGGAGAGAAACGAGGCAGCGGCCAGGCAGACAAGCAAAAGCGTGCATTAAATATGAACCATTCAGCAGATGAGATCATATAGTCATTCCATCTTTGCCCAGTTCTGCCGCATTAACGTCAGCTTTTAAACTCCAAAACAGGACCAGGAGAGAGAGGATTAGGAAACCTGATTCTACCGTAGCTGTTTGTAGGCTCTAATGCATGTTTTTCCCAGCTCATAAGACACATAAATTTATGGAAGAAGAGGGTGGGAATTTCTTCCAGCCGGTCGTCATTCATGAAGATGCTACAGGACAGCAGATACTATTTAAAGAACATTCACATTACCCTGCACTGACTTTAAAGTATTCTGACCTTGTAATACTTGGCTAACATATATAGATCCCTTCAGCTACGAAAAAGAAATTTAGAAACAATATGTGTGAAGAGGAAAACTTTATAAATGATTCAATGTATGACTAAATAAAATAAAACACAGACGCGATTGATATCATTTCGGGTTAAATGTGCTGGGAAGATGTCTGGAGAGCTGGAAAAAGAAAACCCTCGATACACGAAGCCCCACAGTATTGCAACGCATCTGTCGTGCGGCATCCATGAAAATGTGCGCCGTAGGTGTGTGACTGTGCCGAGCATTTCTGCTTTACGCTGTGTCACAGACATTCATATTTTTACTCCAGCTGACAATACAAACGTCTGCGTGTATCAGACTTTGGTTTCCATGCATACACAAAGTTTACTTCTGCAAAATCTTGTTTCATTAACTGTAGACAATATTGGAGCTCAGAAAAGTTTAGCACCGCGATCGAGCTACATTTTAAATCCAGGAGATCGTAACGTTGCTGTTTTGTGTCCAGTGAATCGCCTGCGTTCAGTACTGTTTGCGTTGCAATGGTTTAAAGCAGAGAGGCGTTACAGGATTAAATGCTCTGTCAATGAACAGGCTAAACAAAGTCATCAGTGTTGCTCTACAGCCTCCGGTTGGTTAAAACCACAAGGTTCTCCACTTGTCGTTTTGATGCTTTGAGAAATGCTCTAATCATACAAACTTCAATCAACACACAAAGAATCATTAGAAAAATAAATGAAAAGGGGACCCCAAAATCAAGCCCTAACCCCCAAACCCCTATCTCCCATCTCTACTGTCTACAGTGCAGGAATCCTGAGAGGTCCCAAACTTGGCGGACCACTCCGCAAAATCTCCTAACAAACATGCCTGAAATTAGAACTTTTCCGGACCTCTCCCAAAGCAGTCCTTCCTATCAAGTGATTTCCTATCACCTCCTCAGTCCGCTTTCTGCTGTGGAGCACCTGGCATATCGTGACTCCAGTACCAGAAGGCTGGGCCCTGTAAACACAGCACGGGTCTCCTGTCCTCAGCTTCATACCCAGCTTCAATGTATAGTCTATTATATGCAAGACCATGCTGGAAAAATACAGACTCAGGTAAAGTAATACTATTTCTCTTGAAGTGTTAAACTTCCTGTTTAAGAATAATCAGAATACTGATCTAAGGGTTTGGCTGTATTGGTATTGGAAGCCATATTAAGATTTTTTGTTTGCAGAATACGTATACTTTGAGTTTGCCGTCACTTTGTGGGTCTATACAGAATGAAGAATTTTTATAAATATTGTATCTGTACATCCTGTCACTGTTGGTAAACACAGTGCACGCATAAACGATGCAAAATGTTGACGTTACAGAATAAATTTCACCTGGAGGCTTTTCTCATGACTGTTCTTACCATCCCTGTTTACTGACATGTGGTCTTGCTACCATGTTCACTTATCAACAGTTACTGTCGTGCTGCCTGCGAAACAACGCGGTGCTGGGCCGTATCATTGTCAGGAGAAATGCAGGTATCAACACGCAGAGGTCTGGCCTTCGGCTGGGATGCCACACACCCCATGTGTAGGTCTACAGCCTGGGGAACAGGGAACGGCGCAGGAGAGAAAGGCGCTTTTACCATTGCAGAAACCCAGCTGGAGCAAGGTAAAATGACGGTGAAATGGTCATTTTACTCTGATAAACGTTCATTTTCCTTTACTGACAGCACGTCATTTTCGTTATCACACAGAAAGGTATTTCACGATACTGTAAACCCTTAAAACCTTTTATAACATAGTACATAAGAAATAGTTCTACACTCCTTTACCCGTCATTGCTCGTATCTTTTCAAAGAAAAACGTATGGTTATGGCCAGGTTTCATGACTATAATGGAAATATGACCTGCCACAATAGAGGGGAAAGACTATAAATTCTATTTCAAAATGTCACACACGCCTGATGTGCCTTTTAAAGTTTTATCTGTGTGTTGAACCTCAAACAGCTTTTGCATGAAGCAAATTGACAACCATTATTGCAGCATATCGATTGTAGAAAGGTATAGCTTACATTTAAATAATGGGTTGTGTTGGACGAAAACGCACAACGCAAACTAATCCATTTTACCGTGCCAGCGCACAACTTCGCTTAAAATTCACACCGACAGCACCTGGATAAAAATTGTGATTTTAACCAAAATGTGTCCATGGTGACATGGTCTTAGTCGTAAGAAAGCACCAGGCACACATTTTTCCTCGCCTCCTGCTGCTTTGGAACGCTTCTATTTAGAATTCTTTGCTATAGAAATATCAAATCACTGAAATACAATAAGATTTCGTTTAAAACATCTTTGCTCAGCGTTATTGGCGAAAATGAAGCTTGTTGTGACGTTAAATCTAAATACTGTGTTGTCAGGAGGAAACGATCAATTAACAGTCTTCGTACTCGTTAAATTGGCTTCTTATAGAGTCCATGGATGATCTGTAACATCCACAGGGCATTTGCTTTAGACTTCCTGTTTACCATTCGTAGAGGTTATTATTTTGCTTTAAATAATTAGACACCCCAGGCCATATACACGTGTCGATGTTTATCACCAGATTTAAGTACTATTCATATTTTCATATGTTTGATCGGATAAATAATCCAGTGTGTTTATTTATTAATTTGATGGCACGCTAAATTTGTGTTAATTCTTAAAAAGGTGTATCAATACTGATGTCTTAGGACAGTTTAGATAATATTAAAATGATAGGTAACAGGTGGATTTCAAGCGTACAATTTACTCGACCGTATGGCAAAAACCCCGCCGTCTTTAGCAGTGTACTTCCACGTCTCTCCCCTTAACTTTGGCGCACGATTTTTGACTCGACTACAGCTGGGACCACAAACCATGTACATTTTCTTAAACTCACACAGCGGGCTGATCAAAATCTGCAGGCTCCTTTATTGAGGTTTACAGTAAAATTCACCTCATCGTTGAAATTCCCCCGGGTCGACTCAGCTTTTCCGAATTCGTATGAGAACAAAGTAAAGACATATATACATCCGTTGGGTCTTTTCTAAAAATAAGACATTCGCTTAAAATCGAAACGGAGATTATTCAAGACAAACGTGGACGTTTAATAGCAACCACAAGCCCCCTATATACCCCCAGAGAAGCGCGATAAATCTGGTGTGGTGCCCGAGTCCGCTTCAAAGCGCCCGGACCAACAAGTTGGAACGAAGAGCGGCTGAGTGAAGCTCGTACCCTCCCTTACTTACGTATCTGCTGATGAGATTCCGAAGCATGCTAAAATCCATTCTTCTTGACAGCCTCCTGGCGGTCTTAATTTCGATTTCTTTTCCTTTCAGAGCTCAGATGATCTACTGAAAAGCTACCTGATTTCGTTTTCTGACCCCGCATCCATAACGTTCGCACTCTCGGTGTGCAGGAAAGTGGCAGCCCTGCCCAGCAATGGAAAATTGTAGCATGTACTTGTCACAGTTGTTACAATCGAACAGGTAACGACACGGTGCGCTGGGAATTCATAGTTTTGGGGCTTCCTTCATATATAAGTAAATATTATTTACTGAGCAATTAAGTCTTCCTTTTCTTGGGGATACTTTCTGTCCGAACCACGACTCTTCTTTCTTGTCAAGTCCCCCTTCTTTTCTTCTTTTTTTTTTTTTTATTTTTTCTTTGCCTCCCTTCTCCTCATCCTCGCCTTGCCTATAATCCGCCTGGTCCCCGATCGTAGGAGGGCTGGAGGTTTTCTTTCGTTGTACGTCATGGGAGCAGTCGACGCATGCGCACTGCCAGGCCACGCCCACTCCACCCGAAGGGGTATCTTCGGTCAGCCTCGGACTGAAGGCGGCAACGTTGTTTCCAAAGAAGAGAAACAATTTAGAAACAAATAGCGCGTCGGTGTCTGTTGACAACGACGTTGACGGGAATAACAATGAATAGGTCCAATTCACTCAGATTGTGCATTATGCAGTACCGCTGTCACAATTGACAACTGTTTTTTTCGTGGTAAATCCTGAAATGTTTTTAAATGTATTCCACCTCTTCTGTTGAAAAATAGATGATAAACGATACTAACGAACTGAACAGTTGCATGGTTGACAGATGTAAGAATAAACTGTTGCTGTAAATAAAGACGAATACAAAGTTCTTGCTGTTATCTGACATGAATGTGCGTTAGAAACTAATATGCTGAAAATTCAGTTCTCGTGTGAATTATAGTTCTTGAAACATGTTTCGTGCTGCAAACATTCTACACCTATTTCTGTTTAACTCAGTGAAGAAATATGTCATGAACTCGGTGGAGTGAAAAGGGGTACCAATCGACTTCAAAACATGCCATAGACTCGCATGCAGCTTTTTGTCGAATGTAATAACAAAGTCAACTCTAATCTAATTCGCAACTTTATTTTAATAGAAAACTATAGCAAAATCTAAGGGGTAGGCCTATATAAAATTTAATTATCGTATGCCAGATGCCCTTATTTCTGATTAGCCTTGGTTATTGGTAATGCTAAACCATCCATCCACATTCCTTGAGATGGACGGAGAACATGCATTCATGTCCCAGCCGCTTATCCTGGTCGGGGTTGCGGGGGGCCTGGTCCCTATCGCAGGCAACAAGGCGCTGGTACACCCTGGACGCGATGGCAGTCCATCGCAGGGCACAGTGTCTCACACTCTCACACACACACAACCACGGACTATAGGCGAAAACCGAGGTAATATAAGAATAAGTACAGAAATTGAGAATGAAGAATTTTAAGAGAGCAGAGGGGGGAGGGGGGAGGTCAACTGGAACAACAGGCTAATAATATAAGATGCTAGCTATAGGACTGAAAATTAGAAAGACATTTCTGAGACCTAGTAGAGCGTACCTGAACAAGCGATATTATTACACCTGTACTGCGTTTCTAATCAGGTAACTGAGTAAGACACGAGTGAGCTTGTTCTGAGTCAGGCTTTTCAGTTTACTTAGAATGAGCATTGTTCGGAGCTTAGTTGACGTCATTGCACTTTGGACATAAGGCTCTGTCTTTGGGTTGGTTCGGAGTTAAGCTTATTGATATGAGAGGCTGGGCTTAATTTGGTTGTTGCTTTATTTTTAGGTTTTGGTCAGGCCGGATACCAGCATTGTCACTGACTTTGTGGTTCTGTGTGCTGTCGTCTTGATCCGGGTTCGTGGTTGTGGGATTGCCGGCGTTTTGTTTCATATTTCATGGTTCTGATTATCCAGCGTCTTGTTTTCGTCTTCTTTTTCTTCATTAGGCGGAGTTCCGTCTGCTGGGTAACCGGCGTCCTGTTTCTGTTTATTGTAGTTATCCTGTTCTTGTGTTTTAGCCCCGTGTGTTGGTTCCCGCTTTTCCAGTCCTCTGCATTTCGTGCGTCTGCTTCTTGTACATCTCGTCCTGAAAGCGCTCATTAAGTCTTCAGAGCCAAGTCCTTTTGATACTAGTTTCCTGCAATATGCTAAGGATGCCACGGCGTATCAGGCGGGAAATCTGGCATTTACCGATGGACAGCCTGGTTCATAGTACTCTATGTTGCGAAAGGCAATAAACGTATTTCAACAGTGATCTGAGTCCGTGTCATGACAGTGCTACGGCAGAAAAAAAAAAAAATCGGGGAAGGATGGGAGTTTGTTGCAGTGCTAGAGAAAGGTAGAGGTATCTGTAGTTGGGTTCGAGATCTATTATATTGGAATAGACTGACATTGGCCGAGCAATCGTATGCCTCGTTTATTTTCTTGCAGCATGGAATTCGTTGCATATCACAGAAGTTGTGTAGTACATGAGACGTTATAGACCCAAATAATTTAGGGGGAAAAGGTATAAACCGTTAAAATTGAAATCTCAATAATGCAAATGTTAAACACTATACAGTAAAAAAATCAAACCAATTACATACCTCAGTTTAGTTTCGGCGTTGATGATAGTGAAATATGAGTATTGAATACAAGATCAAAGCTTTTCCGTTATTTAAATAAAGTACCGCTCTAGGAACCTTCTTTTCGGGGTCGCTGTTCTCAGCCGACACTGTTCCCGTGCGGCCCGCACATCACGGCGGATGCGACGCCTCCATAATTCACCCCAGTTCACGGCCGCGCGAAGTGTTTCGGCGGGTTCGGTTAAAATGGCGCCGTCGTTAAGAGCGGAAAGCAGCTGTGCGAATAACGACAGCAGGTAGAAGGCGACTCTTAGTTGGCACTCGGTTGTAGAAGTTTCCCTCGGTGCCATGGCGGCTTTGGACCAGAAGTCGCCTAACGTCCTTTTGCAGAGCCTTTGTTGCAGGATCACCGGGAAGAGCGAAGGTAACTGGGCTCCTGTCCTGCTGTATACCCGGTGTGAAATAATTGGTTAAACACTGGGGATGTGGGCAGGGTCGGCGGCGACTGCTTGAACAGATCCAGGTCACTAAAGGTTTAGTCAGATTGTCGAAGCCTGAAGGCCCTGAGAGTAATTTCGCAGGGTGCCAGGATGCAAACTGCATGCCACTCTGGTTCGGCGTCTATAAAGCTGTCTAGTCACTGTTAACTACCGCCATGCAGTTGTGTTTAATGCAAGCCCCTTAACAGCTGTCTGTTAAACATCACTTTTCTGGGTTTCGTGATGTGAAGACATGATGTTACAGCTCGCATCATGCACTATTTTGGAGGCTGATGTGCAAAGGCATATGTGGCTCCGATGACCCGCTGAATCAACTTTCTGCATTTCCTGTGTTTTCATATGAGATTGGCTGACTTCTGAGCGACTGTACCTTCCTGGACATTGTAATGGCTAACTGTTTAAGTAAGCCTGGTACCTTAATCACTATTTGGCTGTTGCCTAGTAATTTAGAATGACATGGAGCACAACATTGCGACATAGAGTCCTAAGTCATGAATATATTAGCTTGGTTACGGTTGGCCGACAAGGATTCACGTATACTTTACTCCTGTCTAAACACGTGAGTACGGCGTGCATATGGACAGAGTCCAGTGAGGATATGCAAAAGTCTTCTGTTACAGTAGATGTGCTGTGGTTCATTAAGTCAGATTGACTAGATGGAAGGAACTGTGATTGTGTTGGGGCCAAATTATGCAATTAGCAGTAATATCAAATAGATCAGTACATGCAATACAGTTGACATGAGCCGCAGTTCATTTAGAGCAACTGTACTTTTATTTCTATTGATATTCCAAAAAAGTGTAAGCCCAAAGTGAGACACCACCCTGACTTAGAGCATGCACTTGTAAAAGATATGTACCTGGTGGTTCTGTCCTAAGAAAGGCTTCAACATAAAACAGTGGGTGTTATGCCTTTCTCGATCAGTGTGCACCATGCAGCCTAGGGCAACCCTGTCTCGGATGTGTTTATCTCAGCTGAAGTGGCCCATCAGTTCCAGTATGCCGTCCGGGTGATCGGAAGCAACTACGCCCCAACGATCGAGCGTGACGAGTTCTTGGTCTCGGAGAAGATCAAGAAGGAGTGTGAGTTTTGCATGATGTTTGCTGTTGGGCATATTTTGTTGAAATCCTAACAACCACACTTCCAGACCAGTAGTGGCCCATTCCATTCAGTAGTTGTGTAGGAGGCCTGCACACAACGTTTCCATGGTTTTCTCCACTTCCTTGCTTCATCCCCTCTGTGGGGTTTGAACCTATGACCATCTGGTCATTGTTTGAGCCCATTTGGTCTTCTGATGAAGTGTGATGGTGATAAGAATGGATGCGGTCCACAAGGTCAACCCTTTCAAGCACTCTACTGTAAACAGTCAGCTCTGAGTGATGAGTGACTATTCTAGGACAGCCATTACCTTCTCAATGACAGCAGTTTCATATATTTATACAATATCACTGCTGGGTTATAGGCCAAATAAAAACAAAGGTGTGTTTGCCAGGAATAGTCCAAGAACTCCGGTGCTGTGGCTGTTTTTAAGTGCTGAGCATTTTAATTATTAAGTCTAATGGCTCTCTATTGATCTTTGAAGTCGTGAAGACAAATTTGTTAAATTCTGTACATTTATCCTGGGAATTCCAAATTGTCTTTTGAAACACTGACAAAATGTTTACCCGCAACTGGACTTTGTCTTTCGGCTTGCCATTGCAGTGCTGAGGCAGAGGCGGGAGACCGATGCAGCTCTTTTTTCGGAGCTCCACCGCAAGCTCCAGACGCAGGTCAGTTGGGATGCCGCGCTATTCAGTTCAATTCAATTTTTATTTATATAGTGCCTTTATCAAGAAGCACTGTCACAAAGCGCTTTACATAGTCCTGGGCCCAGGGTCCCCGGAAAGTAAGCCAAAGGCGACAGTGGCACGGAAAAACTCCCACAGGAGGAAGAAACCTTGGGAGGAGCCAGGTGCTACACGGGCTCATGCAGCTGCTTTGGTTCCTCGGTGGTGATGAAGCATGAAAAACTTATCTTTGAGTTCTGCTTTGTGGTTTTAAGGATGTGTTAACTCAGCTAACACTTCTGGTTTCATTTTCTTACTCTGAAACTCTCAGTCCCGCTCTAATGCTAATAGTAACCATCCATCCAGTTTTGTGTTCTGGTCAGGTTTAAAAATACCAACTAGCATAAAATCTCTTAAGCAGGAATGTGGTAACAGGTGTTATGAAACTGTCTTCACTTCTATTCACTTCACTATTATATTTCTCAAGAAAAGGTAATTTTCCTGTTAAAGGCTTCATTCAAAATAATATTTTGAAAATAATATTGATCCAATTATTTTGTCCTATTTGCTAAAGTAGGTCACGTGTTCTAAGAGAAACTGGGACCCTAGGAGGCGCCATCATTATCTGTTTAATCACCATGCCACCTGCTGGGTCAATTTGAAGGCTGCTGTTAAAACTGTCATCAGAAAGTCAGTGAGTGTTTTGTTTCTGGCAGGGGGTGCTGAAGCACAGGTGGTCCATCCTGTACCTGCTTCTGAGCCTGTGTGAGGATCCACGGAAGCCAAGCAGTCGGGTCAGCATGCTAACCTGCTCTGCTCACTTTGAATCACTGGCCTCGCTTTTGGTTTTGAATAAAACTGTACAGTAGTTTCCAGCAATACACGTAACTCTTGACATATATTGTCAAAAACATGTTGTTCTCTCTCTGACTGGTTTTCAATATATTTGATCAAAGATGCTGATCCCCACTCCCCTCCTACACCCTTTATGAGATTTGAACCTGCAGCCAGCCAGGTATGTCATATGGCCTCTCCATTCCAGGTGGCTGGCTATGGCTCCCTGTTCGCCCAGGCCTTACCCCGAGATGCCCATTCCACCCCATTCTACTGTGCCCGGCCTCAGAGTCTGTCTCTGGGCCACTCGTCCAGCCTGGGCACCAGTGGCATCGGCAGTCTTGGCACCTACACCCTGAATGGGCCCAACCTCACACCCCAGGCCCTGCTGTCAGGGTGAGCGCAGTACCCCATGCCCGCAGTCTTCAAGGAGACCGTAGGGTGTCCCTGAAAAATGCTGTCATGGCTCTTGCATTGTCTGCGGTGTGATTAAAAGCGCTGAATAATGTATGGGGTCTTCTAGCTTAGTGTGTTTGCCTGAATGGCTGTCAGTTTGGCCCAGGAGGATCGTTGGCTGTTGCCAGTATGGATCCCAGGTGCTATTAAATGTTTAAGAACGTCCTCCACAGTGTTTAATGCTCTCTGATTGTCCATGGAGAGGCAATTAGCACCCAGCGTGTCCTGGTCATCGTCCCTTTAATTGAATTCAAAGCTCGAAGTGGTAGACTGATGCATGGGCGCTGACTCTGCTGTTAAATCTTCTAAGCAGAGTGGGATTTGAGTGTAGCTGACGGTGACCTTGGGGAGTCCTTACTTTATCATTAACGTTTATTGCTCTTGGTGGATTGGAAGTATCCATCACCAACTCGTGTGTTGTCACGTTCCCCAGGGCCCAGGCTCAGGCCATTGGAGATTCTCTTCGGCAGCAGCCCGGCTCTCGCTTGGCTTGGAACCTAGCCCCCGGAGTCTCCCCCTCAGCTATGGGACCTACCTCACGAGGCGCGCCTGCCCCCCCGGTGCTCACAGCCAAGGCCCAGCAGAGGCCACGGCGGGACGGAGATGAAAACGGTGGGTGGTCTTAGGGAGGAGCTTTCATATTTCGCCCTGCCGCTGACCCACTCTCTGATTTAGTCTCTCGACGTAGCAGATGAGTCGTTCTCTGGTGCTCAGAATGATTACTCATTATCATATGGGTTTGGTTGATGTGAAATCTGAGTGGGTGCATCTGTCTTTAGGCTCATCTGTGGTTCTCAGTTTAGCTCTCTTGTGAACTCTTCAGACTGGGCTGCTATAGTCGTCCAATCGTGCTGCTCTAATCCAGGCTTAGATTATAATGAATTTAACTTCATGTCCTTCATCTCACTCTTTCCCCTCCTCCCCGTTGCGCAGGTGAAATCGGCGAATCCGCCCTTGTCCGGGACATCCTCTACGTCTTCCAGGGAATTGATGGCAAGTTCATCAAAATGTGCGCCCCTGAGAACTGCTACAAAGTAGACACAAAGGTATGCATGTGCCGCGCTGTCCCCTCTCTCCTTCTCTGTCTGAACACTGTACCTGTGGCCATCTTAGTCTGCGTGACACTGAGTGAGTTTGGCGTTTAGTGCGTTGCCGTTTTATAGCCGTGGACCCTCTGCATTCTGCCCCGTTTCCTAGCTGGCTTTACATACTGAAGAGTTCCACTGTGCTGTGAAAAGTGCCAGCTGGACCCCATTTAGTTCTTGTGTTTCCTGCTTGGTGCTAGCCTGTCAGCCCCGCCTCTAAAACGAAGGCAGTCATTGCTGGAACAAGTTGGCCAGATCTAATGTCGATAGTGGACTTGCTCCCCACGCTGTTTCAGCATTCGCTTGTCTTGTACAGTGGGTTGGTAATCACCCTGAAAGCATAAACAAATCAATAAGTGCTTTGATTGCCCTTGAAGCTGCCGGAAATATAAAGATGGTGGACTCCAAAACATAATCCATACCTTTTGTACTTTTTTGTTTATCTGGCATTTCAGCCCTGCTAATTGTAGTTCATAGTCTAAATTTAGGGGGGTTGGCCTTTAAGTCACGGTCTTGACTTTTTAGTATTAAGACCCCACTGCCTCCACTCTATATTCACTGATGTGCTGAAACCTTTAACCCTGAGCGGCTGTAAATTTTAAATGCAAGGATGGTCAGTCCCTCGACTTTCGATGTGAATTTTATCATATTAGTCTTAAAGTCACCTTCCTTTGTGACAGCTTTATAAGTCGCTCTTGGTGGCAGTAACATTAACGAGTCGCACCACAGCTCAGGTTACTTTCCCAGTGCTGAAATGAGTGTGGTTAGCCCAGGCTTCATATTTGTGATATTGTCATGGTTGACCCTTTTTTTTTAATGCCAATCGCGTTAGCAGTTTGACCATATTAGCATTAGCATTTGTTACACCTCCGCTGGTGTTTCACTGTGTCCCTGCGGCGGTCTCCAGGTGCCCCTGTCCAAGTCGCTGCGGGACATCAGCAGCCGGTTATCGGAGCTCGGCTGGCTGCACAACAAAGTGAGGAAGTACACCGACTCCCGGAGCCTGGACCGTGCCTTTGGCCTGGTGGGCCAGGTAGGAACCCTCCGCAGTCCAGCCTTTTCAGAGGAAGGATGCTCCTCGTTGTTCCCTGTGTGGTTAACAGGGGTCTGTCTCTCCCTCACGCAGAGCTTCTGTGCGGCTCTCCATCAGGAGTTGAAGGAGTACTACCGACTGCTCTCTGTCCTACACTCACAGGTTGGCTCCTGCTTTTCACCAAGCCCATTTGATCCATCGTTTTTGACTTCATGTGTTATCTAGTGCCTTTATTACATAGCTCCTGACCCACAATATGGTTAGAAATGGGCATTATGTGTGTCATTTAAACCTTCAACCCTCCACTGTTAAACCAAGGGGAGGAACCTGTAAATTGACATTCCTGTTTAGCCTAAGGAGGTAGTCTGCGGTGGGCATGTCTAATGAAAGCTTGGAGCCTGTGATGTCAACTGGGGTCATCTGTTTGCCTCAGCTGCAGCTGGAGGATGACCAGGGCGTCAACCTCACGGCTGAATGTAGCCTGACCCTGCGTCGACTCCTTGTTTGGACCTACGACCCCAAGGTCCGGCTGAAGACGCTGGCGGCGCTTGTGGATTACTGCCAAGGTGGGCGCCGGTGTGGACTCGGTTTGGCCCATTTGGGCTCACTCCATGATATGGGTTGGCTCCTAAAACCCACATTTTTGGCAGGGCGCAAAGGGGGTGAGCTAGCATCGGCGGTGCATGCGTATGGGAAGACAGGGGACCCCTACATGCGGGTGCTGGTGCAGCACATCCTGGCTCTGGTGTCACACCCCATCCTCAACTTCCTATACCGTTGGATCTATGACGGAGAGCTGGAGGACACCTACCATGAGGTATGAGGAGGCGGGCTGGCTGTGGCAAGGCTTTACCACGTCCTCAGTGTCCCAGGGCAGCGTTCCCCTGGTCTCGCGTCATGTGTTCACGACCATCGTCTTCTTATAGTCATTCTTCTAACACTTGCCCAGAACAGTGTTCGTTGGGTAACCGTCAGCTTTCTCCACATTTAGTGATTATTATATCAGCTTTTTTCCTCCTGTGTGTTCAAAGGTCCAGCAGCTTGCCCCTCCTCTTGGCTGATGCTTCTGCCTTTCCTTGTTCTGACCTTCACGCTCCAGTTCCAGGAAGAGCCCTTGTTTAGCCTCATAGATGAGAGCCCCTTCCAGCTCTACCATAAGAGGTCCTGTGGGACTTCACTTAATGTTCCTGCACGTTGGTGCCACCCCCGCAGGCCTAAGCTTCCATTAGAGTGTAAACGCAGTCCTTGCTGGCCAGGGACTGATGGGGTTTGGCTTGCATCTCCCACTGTTAAAGATCAGGTGTTCGTGCTGCTTTGTACTGTATGTGTGTATTATGGCAGAACCGTAAGGTTAACTTAAAGGCCATGTATTTCTGCATTTGCCCCTGACAGACCAGTTCCTTCTGCTCAGACAGGAGCTCTGTCCCTGTGTTTGACCACAGCATCTCTCCTCTGTCCCCCTGCAGTTCTTCGTGGCCTCTGACCCCACCGTGAAAACAGACAGGCTGTGGCACGACAAGTACACGCTGCGCAAGTCCATGATCCCCTCATTCATCACCATGGACCAGGCTCGTAAGGTGATACCCACCACAGCAGCCTCTAGAGTCTGTGACCTGAATGGGAGCTGTGGTGCCAGGGATAGTGTGGCCGACTTACCGCAGGCCTCTGAACCTGCTACTCTCTCCTTCAGGTTCTGCTTATTGGAAAGTCCATCAACTTCCTGCACCAGGTCTGCCATGATAGGACGCCACCTGGGAAGATAACTCCTGGCTCAAAGGCCACCGACTCACCCATGGATGGTGAGCTGCCTTTGCGGCTGATATCTCTCGGCACGCTAACAAGACCGTATATTTCAAATGTCCCTCCCATCTCAGTAGACTGGTTACTTTTTTTTTTTTTAATCACTCCTAAGATGCAGTGTGCTGTGGTGATGCCTCTGTGTAACCTCAGAAGTGCACTCTGCATAGCCAGCCTGAGCTGTGTTTCAGAGAGGGTAATATGCCTGGAAGTGGCCAGGTGGAAAATCACTATTTACCCCAGACCCCCCGCCCCCCCTCCCCAAGCAGGTTATTAAAGAGCAGGATATAGAGATGGAGCAGTTTGACGGGAGGAGAATCGACTAATAACAATGGAGTCCCACTGAGCCGCTTTGTATTGATGCCAACCATGGAGGCAGTCAACGCCAGGGCCGAGGCTCTTAGTGTTTGCTGACCTTGCAGTTTAGTGCAATGGAGTAAAACGTCCCCCCGGTGTCCTGGCAGCGGCCGAGATGTTCACCGACCTGGAGGGTGCCTTCCAGGGCAAGATTGACGCAGCGTATTTTGAGACCAGCAAGTACCTGCTGGACATCCTGAACAAGAGGTACCTTCTACTGGAGCACTTGCAGGCCATGCGGCGTTACCTACTGCTGGGCCAAGGAGACTTTATCCGCCACCTCATGGACCTGCTGAAGTGAGTGAGGCCCTCCCCTCTGCCCCTACATGTGGGCTGACTGTGACCTCTGACCCTTTACATCAGGCTGAAACTGAATCCTCTAGTCGGAATCATGTTGATCAGGAATGACGGCAGTAGAGTGAGACTCTGGTTTCCCTGAGAAAAAGACTGCAGTCCCTATGCTGAATGTAACAAGCTTATTAAAGGCTGCATAGGAATGATTTACCTAAAAAAAAAAAAGATGGGTTTTATTTTTGCTGTGCCCACACACATTGGAAATGAAAACATTCAGCCCTCTACTCTGTACACCCAGGCCTGAGCTGGCACGCCCAGCCACCACACTGTACCAGCACAACCTGACTGGCATACTGGAGACGGCAGTGAGAGCCACAAACGCTCAGTTCGACAGCCCTGAGACCCTAAAGAGGCTGGACGTCCGGTTGCTGGAGGTATTTTAGACCATGTCTTCGGCTGCTGGAGTCTCCCACATTGTGTTCAAAAATACTTGTCCCGTGTGTACTGAGTATCTACTTGTCCTCTCTGGGAAAGTATAGGGTTGATCCTAACATCTGCACGTCATACTTTAGGTGTCCCCCGGCGATACCGGCTGGGATGTCTTCAGTCTGGATTACCATGTAGATGGGCCAATTGCTACGGTAAACAGCCTTTGTCCTTTGCTCCCTGAAATCCTGGATGACTCATTCTTGTCGAGCTAACCTTTAAAGTGAACAAAATGATCTCTATCATTGCACAGATGCAATGTTCAACTCATTTACCAACGTGGTCAGTGAACTACATCGTGCTGGTCTAATTGAGATGCACCAGAGGGTAGCACTAGATAGATGTCTGTGCATCATTAGCCTGTTATCACACTATGGTAAAAAATTGACACCTGCCTGTGCGATATCTCATTCCAAAGCCAAGTGTATACATAGGAAGCTGGTGCTCCCTTTACTGCCGTAAGAGCCTCTAATCTTCTGGAAGGCCTTTCCATTAGATGATGGAATCTTGTTGGTGGGATTAGCTGCCATTCGGCCATAGCTGAATTAGTTTAGTTGGGTGATCAGGACCCTTTTATGTGACCGACCACATCAGAGCTGAACACTTGTTCCTTTTAGAAGTTTCCACATTACAATCACTTTACTTGCAGCTGACCAGGGCAGAAATGTGATACTGATTCGATGAAAAGGTAGCATCCTATGGTGATGCCACATTGAAAATCACTGACCTCTTCAGTATGACCCCTTCTGTCACTTGCACTGTGTTTGTTGTTGGAGACTCTGTGCTTAATTATGCACCTGTGCTATTAATGAGTATGGCTTACTTGGTACACGTAGCAATATCTTCAAAAGTATGTGAAGTATGTGGATTTGTTTCCACATGCAAACATTTAAAAGTATCGTAATAAGACTGAAGCAAAGCCCTTCCACATACCCCGCCCAACCACGTTACGAAAAACATCCACTGGGGACATGTCAAAAGTGAATGAATCATGTACTTGAATGAACTCAAAAGAATCAATCCAATGTAAAAAAACTGAGATGAAAATCATCATTCAAGTGAATGCTGTGTGTTTGTCACAGGTGTTCCAAGTAGTATTGGTCTTTTAAAGTCCTTTGAAAACAATTACAATGACAATTTCTCCGTTCGATCTGTGGAATTGAAAGGCTGTCTTTCTGACCAGGTTCAAATTTTCATTTATGCTTTAAAAATGTGACTTTCCTGGGGTGGGGTAGATGAAAATGCTGTGTGGTATTGATGTCTTCAAGTTGGAGCTGTGAGCTGGATGCACTGTTAGCTGTATGCCCTCTGCAGGTCTGATAACACTGTGGCAGTGCGCTCACTGTGTGTGTGTGTGTGTGTGTGTGTGTGTGTGTGTGTGTGTCCCTCCCTCCCTCCTGTGGCAGGTCTTCACACGCGAGTGCATGAGCTGCTACCTGCGTGTCTTCAACTTCCTGTGGCGGGCTAAGCGCATGGAGTACATCCTTACCGACATCTGGAAAGGCCAGATGTGCAGTGCTAAGTTACTGAAGGGCATGCCAGGTGGGTATTGCTGGTGGCACCCTGCAGTTCACAGAGCCGCCAGGAGGGGGACTGTCAACAGATGTCTCCTGTAACCTTTTTAAATTCATCTGCTTTTAAACACTGCCTGCATAAATTTGGCAGAGTGGAGAGAGAGCCGGCAGTCCTTCAGTATTCTGACACATACAGAAAGACTTGTGATGGGATTCATAGGCCTGGTCAACAAGGATTCATTCTGGTTGTCACCAAATCCTAAAGGGAAATGGCACCTTATCTTTCTTGTCACATCTCTGGAGAGTTCAGGTGTCTCCTCGATGCTGTGATCCTTACAAAATTCGAGTCAGGCATTGGGTGGCGTGGTCTCACTGTGGTAGCCGTGGAGACATCTTTTTAGTCCCCCTCGTACCCATGGCACCGCTGTACTGTGAGTGGTGAGAGCGTTCGTTTTGCATGTTCCAGAACTATCGGGGGTGCTGCACCAGTGTCACGTTCTGGCCTCTGAGATGGTTCACTTCATCCATCAGATGCAGTATTACATCACCTTTGAGGTAGGCATTGTTTGCAGTGGGGTACCTGCATGTTTCAAGTGAGTCATGTCATGCTGTGTATGAGTCATAGCATGAGTGGAAAATAACCCCACCTGGGATTTGTTGGATGACCTAGTTAAGTTACAGGCTGCCGAAGTTCCCCTTTGTGTTGCTATTTTTCTGTTTTTCACTCTTTAAATAAGTCCATCTCAAATAGAGTTATTTCAATCTGTGTTTGTAGGTTCTTGAGTGTTCATGGGATGAGTTGTGGAACAAGGTCCAGCAGGCTCAGGACCTTGACCACATTATTGCTGCCCATGAGGTCTTCCTGAGCACCATCATCTCTCGCTGCTTACTAGACACTAACAGCAGGGTAAAGCTTGTGCTTGCACACACAAACACACGCACAAACACACACACATGTGCTCTAACACAGAAGCTTAGGCCTTGCAGAAATTAAACATGTAAAAGATGAGTTTATTTTCACATATCCTCAAGGGATATCCAGAACACCAAGAACATAATGACCCGTCTTCCCTGGCCTAGCCCCTGCTGAACCAGCTGAGGGCCATCTTTGACCAGATCATCGAGTTCCAGAATACACAGGATGCCCTTTACCGCTCTGCCCTGGAGGAGTTGAAGCAGAGGACAGCATTTGAGGACAGGAAGCTCCAGCGGGAGGGCGAGGTATGGCTGGAGCTTCAGGTGACACATGCCTCTGTTCCACTGATAAGGTTCCAGTGCTATACCAGTTCCCGAACTGGTTTGCGCACTATTCTGCTACAAAGATACTGGTTCCTGTGTGGGGAAAAATACGTTCGGGAATCAGTACCAAAAGCTAGGTAGTTTGGAACCAGGAACCTGTGATGAGGCATTGAGGGGTGGGACGAACAGCACAAACACTTGTAGTTTAGTGCACTGCTATTGTTGCAGTCTTTTAAGCATTAAAGTTTGATCTGAATTCCTGACAATCTCTTTGAAAGAGGTAAAGATGCTGAATTGTCTTTGAAATCTGATGCTCAATGCCACTTTTTCATTATTGGAACAGATTGGCATGATCAGATTTATATTCTTCTAATGTTTTTGTTTCCAATTAAACAACTTTCAAGCTTCTCATACATAATATAGGTATGTTTAAAAAAAAAAAAATTTAAACTGAAACATACTCATCCCTTAAAGGAATTACTGCAAAACAAAATGTCATTTGGTAACATGAAGCGAGGCCTGCATGTGTATTGTTTTGGATTATAATGTTATTCTTTCCAATGTTTTTGGGCAGAATATTGAACGGGCAAGTCCCTATGTAAATATATATATGGTCAAAATTAGGACTAAACCTTGGAAACAGAGGATGCGGTCCAGTATGTCATTCTTTTGCTTTGCTGCTGCAGCAGGTCAGTGACATAACTGCAATGTTCCAGTACCAACCGGGCTGGAAAATTGGTATCATCAACATGGTGCCATTGGCCAAAGCAGTTCCACGTGTTTCCACTGATGCTCGTGTTGAAAAAATAAGTTTGGGAAACGACACAAAAAACTTGCTGGTTTGGAACCAGCACTGGCCAAGCAACTGTCACCCAAACCAGCACTAACCGTGCTAGTGGATACGGGGTATGGCTCAGTTGGCCCAGGCTTCTCTCTGGTGACACACTGACTGGATGGCAGCCAGGTGTTTAGAAGCTGCATGGCTGTCTTCTCTTACCGTTGATTTCAAAGACAGGAGGAACATTTTAAGGTGTTATAAAACAGCTAATTGACCGTGCTTATTTACATGACACCTGTAACAGAGGCTAAGTTGATTCTTCTGTGTCCTTAACAGTATTTTTAAGGCTCCAATGATTTTATTTTTACCCAAAGTGTGCTGACTGACTCTTTGACTCCTTTACATGGGGGTTGTTGCCAAAACTGGTCAAGTTTGGTGGTCTTTATACTGAAACATCAAACCTACTGGCAACCTTTAAATGTGCTGACTGTGGCCTGATCAGGGCCTAGTTAATTATGGGTTGGGGGATCGGGTCTGTCTAACGGCTGATAAGTCAACTGGCTGGGTTATGGCAAATTCCTCCAGACCAGAGACTCAGCCATCAAGCTATATGTGATAAACCAACTACAGTATTACCAAACAGCTTTTTTTTTCCTGTAAGAATGGTTTGCTGTCAGTACAGCTGCTATGTGACAAAACTGTCAACACTAGTCTATCCATACTGATCCAGCTGGCAGGACTGAGTCCAGCTCCAGCTTAAGTTTTCCACTTGAGGTGTTGTCCTTCCAAAGGACAGTTGGAGGTTTTGACACGACGCCCGTCTCTCCATTCCAGGGGGAGTGGGGGGTGTCTGCAGCTGAAGAAGCTGAGGAAAAGAAGCGGGTCCAGAAGTTCCAGGAAACCATACCAAAAATGTGTTCCCAGCTCAGAATTCTGACGCACTTCTACCAGGTAGGTCAACCCCGCAATGTCACGCTTTGCAGCAAAAAATGGGCTCCATTGATGCAGTGGCCCACAATAACATCCAACTCCTTATATAAATGCACTTTTTAAATGGGTCGTGGCCGCAGTACACTTGGGGATTGAGTTTGTCAGCCGCTGCCTGACTCCCGCAAGAGTCCTGAAAGTACGATGTTAACCTGACGTGTTGGAGGGGAAGATTCCCTTCACGTTTGATGAATGCCACTCTTCAGGATGTCATTTTATGAGGAAATTTAGTCTGTTATGCTCCAGTTTGGTGTCAATATACCAATCAATACTATGGCGAAAATGTTCTTTTGGGTTTTGTCAATGACCTTTTGGGTAACATCGTACTTTCTGGACTCAACTTTTTTCTGTGAGGCAACTATCATGTTTCTGTAACAGGGGATTGTCCAGCAGTTCCTGGTGTTGCTCACGAGCAGTTCAGACGAGAGCCTCCAGTTCCTTAGCTTCCGTCTGGATTTCAATGAGCACTACAAGGCTAGAGACCCCCGACTGCGTGTCTCTCTGGGAGCCACCAGGGGGCGGCGCAGCTCCAACATTTAACGATGCCATACCACAACCATCTTCTGCTCTTTTCATTTGATACATTATAAATACACACCTGTTCAATAGGGCTACATGGAGTTCAATCCACTGTGTCAGGTGTACACAAAAATGAAAAACAATGTTTTACTTCCATGTTGCTGCCCAAATATAGATCTTCAGAAACGTTGCAAGATATGACACACAAGTATTTTGTAGAACTATGAAATTATTCTCTCCACGCACCCACCCCCAAACTTATTGGTTTTGTTCATTTTAGCACTGATTAACTCTTACTCTGGTGCACCTGTTAATCATGTTCATTTTATACTGAGAATCCTTGTTTTTCATTGCCTTGTTTGTAATCAATGCGTGTATGGAGGTTTTGCACCTCTACAAATGTTTCTCTGTTTCAGTTATGCTGACGTCTTTAGAACTGCCCCTTCCTGTACAGTAATAGTATGTCTTATTTATAATGCTTGTTGTAAGCATTCCAGTGCAGTCATTGCCCTTTGAGTACACTTGCCTTACTGCAAAATGGCAGAGCTCAGGATCTGTCCTGTCTGGCTCGCAGTAAACTTCATCACACACAATCCACTTTGCACTTGTTTGCCTCTCGCTGAACGATTTATCTGGCATGGTGAATTTTCTCCTTCTTTGCTGCCTTCTGTACAACGTACGCCCCCCCCCCCCCCCCCCATCCACCCCAAATGAGTTCACAATCTTTAAGAAATACAGAATGTAAGTCTTTGACTTTTGTAGCTATTCCCCGCACCTCATGTGAGAGTTTTGACATTGCAGTGGGGCCCAGTCTCATGGTGTCTGTTACTTAAGTTTATGTTACACTAAGAAAACCTTGAAGAATTCAGTAGGTGTCTGATTAACATGGACCTCACACACCCATGTTTCTACCCCTATGAAGATGAAGTTTGAGAGATGGGGGGCACTGGAGTCAGCCATGGCAATCTCATTTCTGCTTTGTATATTATGCATTAAAAATCATCTTGTCATCTCTTGAATAAATTGTTTTTTTAAATAAACGTGTGTGTCTGTTTGATGAAAACGTTAAGGTCGAATGACTTGTGGCATCTGCATGCAAAATGATCAAGTTGGGGTGGCTGAGAGTGAGGGCTATATTTTTACCAAAGCAGTATTTAGGGGATTTTAGAAAGGCTAATGCAAAGGAGTTTATAACAAGCTCATGTCATAAAGTAATCAGCGATGTGCCAAACGAACCCGCGTAGGGGAGAAATCAGAGCCTCAAATGGGTAAGTGTCGTTTTTATATGTTCTCGTTAATATAATTTCGCGGGATTTGTATCGCCACCAGGTGGCAGCACATGCAAACGACAGTGTCCCGATGAAAGCTGCGGCAGACCTCCCAAACAGCATTACATCATGTCCAGCATTACACGCCATTCAATCGTACATGTCTAGGTGCCGTCGACTTCAGTTTGTGGTGCTGGTTAAGATTTGCTCGTTTTTTTAAGGTGTTCCGTTTAATATCATGTTATCAGTACAAGGGCAAAAATGAAGCCCAAATTAGCTGTGGCGTATGATCGATTACATAATCCGGAATTGGTAAAGCAGAATTAATTTTTAGACGAACATAACGATTCTCTATAGTAAAAACCGTAAACACAAATTTATTTGCCAGTTGCATTTCAGTGCAATTGTGACAAAAAGGCCCAAGGTGTAATTTTAAACTTTCAACTAATTACGATTAGAAAATATATGCGTTATTTAAATATAATTACCACCCTCGCACATATTATCAGGGGCGACTTAACGCTGATATATTTTACTAACTTACGTGGCCCATACTGAACATCTGGAAAATTTAAATCACCTTGCCACAAAGTATAGGCTGAGAAAACAATACCCACCTGGGAATTAAGCTCAAGATTTATCATGAAATCATGCAGCTTCGATCCAAATTTTCAACAATATTTGCATAAATGGCAAGGTTATTGTTGGGTCCATTGTAAAGCATTCCAATGTAGTTCATAGTTTGATTTATAGACGTGTTGAAAAACCGACCACGTGAGTCGTCTGCAATAGTGAGATCTAAAAAAGGCTGACGTGCCCTCTGATTGGCTGAGGTCATGGTAGGTGTGGCGAGGGGGAAGGGAACGTAGTCGAGCTCATTAATAATGTAAGCGGGCTGCCTGTGACGAAATGCGAAAACGAAGATGGGAGTGTACCCGTTAGCCCAGGTTGATGACCGGCGGATATATGTAGCTTTGAGCTAATTGTGTGTTCAGTTGTGATGAGGTCTTGTTGAAAGAACACTGGTTCTCATTGACTACATCTACGTTCTTTTGCGTGTGTTGTGTTACTTGTATTCATTTCATATTTAGCTGTTAGTACAGTACATGCTGCCGTATAGTAAGGGTTTAAGGGATTATGCAGGTCTAAAATGACTTTCTGCTTTCAGGTTGAGGGATTGATGCTAGTATACTACCTCACCTGAGTCCCCGCCTGTCTGTATGAGCGTCTGTGTTCCTGCCTTTGCATGCAGTGTTGCCTATCCTCCTCCTCCTCCCCCTCCTCCCCCTCCTCCTCTTCTTTCCAGCAGTCTCCATAGATTTGTGCTTGCTGAAGCTGCCTAACGCTTTTTGCCTCCTCATGCCAGCAGGCCTGTGAGCGTGTGTGTGTCCGTGAGCGCGTGCGCGCGAGTGTGTCATTATCCCAGCCTCTCCTCCTCACGACAGTGCTCTGTGCAGCCATTGCCTCTATATCCGCACGGTGACAGGAGCAGCACCAGCCTCTCCACAGTGCTCTGACTCAGACGAGGCCCGTCCCCCCCACGCCAAGCCCCCCGTTGCTCCGGAGGATGATCCCCTGGATGAGGACTGAGGAGATGGCCCAGGAGGCACTGGCCCATAGGCTTGCCTCCGTCATCTGCAGCATTGGTAGGAGGAGCCGTTTCTGTCTCGCGTGTTTGAATTGTGATGCTTTTCTAGACAGTGCTCAGATCCGTACCCTAGGAGGACAGGAAGGGCAGGGGGACCCAAATAGTTAATTCTGGGATGGATAGTGAGAGGACATACGTGTTACCTTCCACCCTGTAATATTACAGGTAAAGAAACGTCATTACAAGGTCAGAGAGTGGGGACACTGATATAATCCTGTGTAAAGGACAGTCCCTCAGCTGTTTTAGCTCACTGTCTGAAGCAAACATCGGCAGCTCAGACAGGTACGTGTCGTATTAGGGATTAATCGAACCGGGAGAATCCGGTCCAGGCTGCTACAGCGATACACAGAACATAGGTGCAGACTGACAGACATGGCTTTGAGATACACTTTGGTACATCAGCTCACGTCACCATACCAGAATGGTATCAGGCATTGGATTTGGAGGGCATGGGATGGCAGACCTGTTTTTTTGGTAACTTCTGAGAATTCTCCCCCCGGAACAGACCGTTGTTTTTAATTTCCAGAACCCACAGTGTGGGGAGTGATTTGTGGTGGAGAATGTGCAGGGACAGCAGTGTACATGTCACATGGGGTGTAAGGGTAAGATCTCCCTCGATAAAGTCTGGTTTCCCCGTCAGCCACGCACACACATATATAAAGACATTTGTACAGACATACTGTACATGCACACAGCTAAACATATATACACAAACAGATAAATACACGGACACTCAATCACATACACAAGTAAAGACAGAGATGCAGACGTTTGCGTGTAGTCTGACGTGTAGGATGCTTTTTTGTTTTTCCTACATTTCTTTGTGTGTAACACATGACATGAAGGAGCTGATTGTACATCATTTGGGAGCCCAGTGGCCATGTCAGCAGCGGCTTCAGAAGAATGATGTTGATCTTCTCTGAAATGTTTAACTGCTGGGAAGCCAAAGCTAGCATTCTGTCCTGTTGAGAAACAGCTCAGATCACCAGAGTTCATGCACTATGCCTCCTACACTGCAGTTAACCTGTCTCACACTGGTAACCCTGACCATTTAACTGCGATAGCTGTGAGGAATTGGGATGGTAAATCCTTATGAGGGGTCATGTGAGATACTTTTAGAACCCCCTTGGTCAGTTTTGAGAAGGACCCTTCTGTTGGTCTATTGAAGCCTGAACCGTTCCCATATGTGAAATATTTAGTTGCATAAATGCAATATTAGTCACTTAAAGTATCTTCTAAATGTAAATGTTCTGGTTTGACATTTAGAAGGTTACCAAGTTAACCCAAATTTAACCTACAGTCCTGTGTTGACCAGCCATAAGCATTTCCAAGGTCACACTATTTCTCTGTTGGGGGGGTTTGTTTCCAGCTGGCTACTAGTCTGAGTTTAAGCAACAACACCAGTTTATTGAACGCAGCCAGCAAACAATTTGAAATATTTGTTCAGAAGGTGGAACTGGACTTGCACTCAGGTTGGAGCAGTTTCCCTTGGGTGGAGACCCAGTAGTTTGTTCACCTAAGGTCCACAGTCCATTTGTGTCGACACCAGGGTCTAGTGGACAGGAGCTGGCAGTACAGGAAGGTGGTGCTTGAGCTGCAAATATGCAGAACCTTGAAGACATTTACAGCTTAGTCAGTGGGCCTTGTCCCACTTGTGGGTGTGTGGGGGATGTCCTAGGGAGGGGGCTGATGGTGCACCCAGCAGTCCTGAGAGGGCTTCCATGTCCTGACACATGTGGCAGCCCCCTGAGAGGTCCCAACTGAAACTCCCTCCTTGGTTTACACAATCTCACCGGGTGGGAGCCTCCTGAGCATCTCGACTCACTGGCAGTTACGAGCAGACAGGCCAACTGGGGGGCGTTGAAAACATATGCTACTTCTGAATGTTGCGTTATGAGATGTCTCCCCGTTCCTCACGATAAACTCTCACGGTGACCTCTCCGTTACCAAAAAGGATTAATGTCACCTCTTTAGCTTTTGTCAGTTCTGTCAGTTCTGTTCAGCGTCTTTTCATATAGTGCACTTTTCAACACATCCACCCCAAAGCGCTAAGTTAAGAGCATCATAGACTGACAGTGTGGCTGACATTAGACTTAGAATGGAAAAGAGCAGAACGGAAAGCCAGAAGACATAGAAAAGATGTTCAACAAAGAAGCTGATCTCCAGTAATATTTACAGGAAGAAACCCTGTTCCCCAGACATGAGTATCAATATAGCAATGCTAATACATCTTCATTATCCTGTGTCTGAAGCAGGCTTAATGCCTTTAACCAAAGTCTTCATACAGCTGCTTATTCAGCTTTATATTTCACCCAAGGGTACACCAGCAGAGTCCCTCCTGGGGTTAGTGTTGGCAGCCTATGGGTTACATGTCTATGGTTTTAACCGTTTCACTCTCCTGCTTCCCCTGCTGAGGCTGTTTTTGAGTTATTTAAATAGACCGCATGCACAAGTGTCAATGGCTTTTTCCCCCACATGACGCAGCACTCAGCAGGATCTGAGCAGCCTGGGACTAAAACTTTCTGCAGTACTAGCATATTTTTACCTCTTCAGGCTTGCAGATGATTTTCTCCAATCTACCAGTTTTCCAGACCTTGGGTTTCACGCTCAAGCAGAACGGAACATCGTTGTGGGTGGAGCCGGGGTGTCCGTCAACCAGAACCTGGGCAGTCTGGATTGGTGGGAGGGTGAGCCTTGAGCCAGAAAAGATCTGATCTGGAAACTGGGCACCTGCCTGCTAATCAAAAGTAATTGGAGAGGAAGACAGCTTGGAAAATCCAGCAGGTTTACTAAATGTCATTGTAGCAAAGAAAGAGTGGCACACTTAATCTGTTAAAAATAATGTGATTTTTTTTAAAACCTGGTCTTGCTGTGTATTTTTGGTGGGCCTGCTCATATGAAGTACTTTGCTCAGAGGGACTATGAGTTAACACTCCTCACATAAGAAATATATGTCTTGAAATGCTACTCTTCTCTCTACCCTGGAAAACGAGTCTGAAACCACAGTTTGGCTTTCCCTTATTTAATCATGACAAACAAATTACAGGGTGTTAACCCTGAATATTTTGCAAATGCTTAGCTATAAAACATGGCAGCAAATGAAGGTTTGAGAAATGTTTCATAAAAGAAGTTTTTTACAGTCTCACCCACACATGGTAGCACAGTGGGAAACACTTCTACGTCTAATTTGGGGTGGGAATATTGCCCCGTTTTTGCGTATGGAGTTTTTCATGTTTTCCTTGTGTTGTCTCGGAGTACTTTGGTTTTCTCAGACAGCCCAAAGAAATGCAGTTTTGAAAACTGGCTCCTCTAAAATGCTCACGGTGTGTGAGGTTGTGAGTCTGTGCCCTGTGATGGACCGGCATCCTGTCCAGGGTGTTCCCGTGCTTTTTGCCCTAGGTTGCCTGGGATAGGCTCCATGCCCCCTCACGACCCAGATTATGATTAAGCAGTTTGGAAAATGGATGGATGGATGGCTGACCTCGTCCATACCAGGCAGCATTGATTAGCATCTTTTACTGAGTGTGTCCTACACCGCTGCCTTATGACCCAGAGCTGCTGTCGTGATGGATCTCTCTGTGCTCCCAAATGTGTTTTAATTGCTTTCCGTATTTTCTTATCACTTGTATGTTGTCATGTTCCCACGCTCAACGTGTCCGGTTTCCTCGTAGCTGAACACAGACTGAGGGTGCGGCTGCCGTCATGGACTTAAGGAAATAGACACGGGAGGAGGAGGAGGTCAGCGGCCTCTCGGACGAGTGCAAATAAAGTTATAAGTGACAGTGACAGAAGTTTGCAGGAGAAGCGAACAAGGCAAGACATACGTTCTGCAGGTAGAGTCCGTGTGTGACAACATGCACACATTTTAAACTTGCTGTAATGTTAAACCTTGAGAACTTTCTGGTGTGACTCTGAGTATGACAGTCTGATCTAAGTGATTACACGGAATGCCTGAGATCATGTGACATGACATTAATTCTTACAAGTGTCAGCTGGATTGTGATTGAACAATGCTTGGCTTTGTGTATCTGTTTTAGTGTGTGCATCCTTTAGTGGCGGTGTGCTTTAGGGTTAGTGTGTGATCTTCTCGGGGTGTTGGTATATTTTTGGTAATCCATGCCTTTCTTTGCACAAGCTGCAGCCTCTGCACCAGCAGAAAGGGGCCACAGTCATCATCTGTGTAGAATAATGACTAAATCCATGCTACTTCTCGATGTGCTTTGGACGGTGTCTCATGTCCGCTCTCGTTGTTTAAACGTTCTGTGGAGTAGCCATGGAAACACGTTTCTGTCATGATTATTAATAGCTGCATTTGTTTTTTGACCTAGTCTTGAGTTGCTGTTCTTTTTTATTTTTCTGCTTTCAGAAGGCCTTCGGATTGCTTTTAAAAAAGGGAGCCGTCACATTTAGAATTTATATTTCCAAAGCCTCACCTTTTCTCACCTTCCTCTGTTGGCTCTCAGCCCTGTGACTGGGTTCATTTTAATATCCTGGACCGTAGGGCACAATTCCAACATGCATTACCTCGAACCACACAAAGAGCCCCACCCCTTACCTCACCCACTTTATATAAATCCACCAGATTGGATGCCCTGATCCATAGACCTGCCCCAAGTTTCATTACTGCCCAGTCTGATAAAATGACTATATTGCTGTAGGGAATGCCAGTCCCAGGTGAAACTTAGACTGCTCCCTGGGTTTCAGGACCCTGAGTTTATGGAGGCAGCACTTGGAAACCCCAGATTTACAGTCTCAGTAATTTCTGACTTCTTGTGCTATGCAACTGAATCATTGCTGTATAATAATTCTCAGGCATTTGAAATGTTTTCTAGAACAGTGGGGATTATTTATGGGTGTTCATATATAAATACCTTATAGGGCCTGTGACTGTTCCGTATGTGCTTTGCGTAGACGTGCAATGTGTAGCTCAGGAGGACACAGGCTTTGAGAAATGGCGGCAAGGTGTTCCTGTTCCTCCCCAGGGAAGATGAGGGCTAGCGGTGGGCCTACAATCACTTTTCAGCCGCAGACATCAGACGCTATAGAACAACAAGAGCTTATTCTGCAGGAGAATGCTGTGAGAGTGATCGAGCGGACTGAGTCCGTGAGGAGTCTGAGATTCCAGTTTTTGACTATGTCGTGGAAGCCGAACCAGCTTGGCTGTGAATGGGAGTCTGACATTCCAAAAAGTATTGTTTGATTTACTTGGTGCTCATCTGCCACATTCAGTCTAAAAAAACACTTCCATGGAGATCAGTCTCACAGCTCAGATGGTCTACTTGGAATTCATGAATAACATGTCAGCATGGCCAGAGAAGAAAGACAAGCTTGACATTCTCCTCGCATGGAGGAATACATAAGTGTGTGTGTGTGCTTTGTATGGTCAGCAGTCATTCTGTCCTGTGACTTCCTGCGTGAGCTGGGTGCTGGTGGAGTTGCCTACATGCTCCTCTTCCTCATTATTCTCTCTAAATCACTCATCTCCCCATGCTTCCTGATTCGCTTCTCACTAATCCCACTATAAATCGGCTTCGTTGTGCCATGAAACCATTTTGTCTCCCTTCAGTCCCTTCTTCTGTGTGTGGATCTGATCCATCGTGAGGTGAGTTGAAGGCCTCTGGTTGAGCCAAGATTGTGCATACGTTCGGTGTCGTGTTTGTTAGATGAGCATCCCTGGAACTCACAAAAAATTTTAATGGGGGTTCAGTTTTTTTTTTTCCTTTTTTTGGAATGCCAGAAAGCCTGTTAGTGGCCCAAAGCCTCCTTGTACACAGGCCTTTTTCCACTGTTTTTCCGGAGCTCGCTTGCGTGCCAGGGCTGCCCCCCTGTGCCATTGCTTTTCAGAGCCAGTTGTGTGAGACCATTCCCACCAGAGCCCGTCACCATGGAGGGACACTGCAGAAGCTGATTGGCCGTGGGGAGAAAGTGGGAGGCGGCATTCAACCTAGAGCCAATCTGGCTGTGTGTGTCTGTATGTGCATGACAGAGCAGTGGAGATGGCTCCGTAAGTCCAGTGACGCCTCCGACGGATGTGCAGGGACACCCTGTGTTTTGTGGAATCGGATGCTCTGGTGTAATCAGCCTGATGGACTGTCATTTGGGCCTTAGCCCACTCACTGCAGCGTGTCTGTCAGAACAAACCGGCATAATTCCAGGCCGTGCGTTTTTCTGCACTGGGGTCCACAGGGTGCATGTCTCTCCAGGGCTGTCTCCGTGGGGGGCAGGAGGCCCTCTACTGGCTCCTCTCTGGACTGAGGCACATCCTGCACAGCCTCTCCTCTAGACTCTTGGGCTCTGTGGCCAGCAAAAGTGAGAACAGCTCGCAGAGGGTCTGGGAAGGTCAGGATTACATTGGTCATAATGCTATGAGTGTGTGTGTGTGTGTGGGGGGGGTATGGGTAGCTCTGTCATGGAGAACTTCTGTTTGGAAACTTTTTTAACAGTTCAATTGCTTTGCTTGGTTTTTTGATGATTTGGGGTTAGGGATTATTAATTACAGTTGGAGTCAATGGGAATGCCTTGTAAACAGACACTATGAAAATGTCTGTTTCTAATCCCGTGTATGCTCGTGGGAACATAGCATGACCCCCATCTGTTCCATTCGTGGGGCCATTTCCTCAGGCGGGAGGGGCAGCCAGTCAAATGGTGGGTCTTCCTCTAGGCTCTCCCCCTGCTGGGGGTGTGGTCGTGGTTTTGGGGTGGCGTTGAGACAGGCTACTTGGAGCTGCGCACACACTGTCCGGCTTCGCAGACGCTGCCGGCTACGTTCCTGTCTGCACTCGACAGGAGCCCCGATGCTTAGAAGGACAAAGAGACGTTCCATCAGGAGTCCCAGCGGTGTGGTTCTGCTGCCCCTGCGGACACTGAAGCGGCGTGAGTCCGTCTCTGCAACCCCCCCCCCCCCCACTCCCCCCCTTGGGTTCCTATTTCAAAGTGTGTGTGGGCATTGGTGTGTGCTTTTGTGTGTGTCCTCTCTTTAATTTGTGTCTGCGTTGTGCGCTCAAATGTTTTCACTGGCTTTACGCATATGAATGAAGGCATTTCTGAGGTAATTTTGTGATCCTAGCATCTCCTCTGCCTGTTAGATTTGGGGATTCTGAGTGCATAAATCAGAAACCCCCCCCCCGTTGTTTTCCTCTCCAGATGCTGGGAAACTCATTAGTTCAGAAAGAGAAATCAAGGGCTGAGATGCTCTTCATCTCTAGAGCTCCCCCCGCCCCGTCTTTCAGAGCTCGCGCTGCACTGCGTAACACATGCTCCTCAGGAAAGCCGATGCTTTATTTGCTCATAACCCCAGGATGTGTCCTTAACGGAGACTTGAGAGCATCCGAGTGGCTTTGCTCTGCTCCTTCGTTGTGGAATGCCTCTCAGAACAAGCACCATCGGAATGCTGGCTCAAAATACACTCTCCCTCCTTCTGCCTGCTGCGTTTTTTACACATGCAAAGTCGACACGTGCATTCTTTAGCAAGACACCTATTATGGCTGTCACTGGAGCTGGGTCCAGTTGACAATATACTGATGGTGTCTGACCTTCCAGCACAGTGACCAGCATGACCGTAGGCTTGATAAAAGCTGTTTTGAATGGCTTTGAATGGTCTCTCTACTACGATAGAAGCAGAGAGCGGTGACACCACCTGAGGCACTAACGCAGGTAAATGAGACAGGGAACTATGATCAAGGTAGCGGGGGAGTGGTCAGGCCGGGAAGGGGGGCCATGTCCCTGTGGAAATGCTGGCTCCACCTCTCCTTACCTTTTGTTTGGGCGGGAGTCACCTGGAGTAGGAGTAGGAAGTAGTAAAAGTCACATCGCGGGAGGCTGCGGCAACCTCGAGCTGCGTTGGCTGTCCATCACTTTGCCATGAATGGGAGCCAGAGGGAGAGGGTTGGCGAGTAGAAGGACAGGCATCTTCAGAGCTGCTACCTGTGGAAATGTCTGGGAGGGCATGTCCACAGGTGCTGGACGTGCACCTGCAGCCCATGGAGGATGATGGCGGTTTTGTCCGCATCTGCCCAGAAGAAGTCAGGAGTTACTACAGGTTCTCCCAGTCCTGCTACTGGCTGCACAGTGAGTGGGTATTGGGTGGGATGGGACATAATGTGAGTTCCACGTTTGACCTGTAGATACATGGACTGACTTGCGATGATTATAAATTTATTTATTTTTTTGGACCTCCTGTTACATCTCCTACTTTTGCTACAGCAGAAATGCTTGAGTCAAGATGTACTTGTGCCATTTTGAGGTTTATTTTTGTGTATAAATAGCTTGGGAGATTGAGCATTTTATCCAAATTCATACAAGATGACTGAGATCATTATTTCAAAAATAATATTCGATCATTAATTAAACCTATACATTGCAACATGGATTAATGGTTTTCTGTTCATATGGTTGGAAAGGAGTGAGCTGCAGACAGACGTCTAATGCTTGTGTGCCAGCAGAATGGTCTACTCGAGGTGTGAGAATTGTACATCTCCTGAAGTCTGTTCCTAACACCAGCCTGAAAGATGTTTATTATACAGTGAGAGCTGCTGTATGACTGCACAGGGGGATGGACGTGGCACAAACAGTGACCAAGCTCAGATTCACCTGCTTCCCAAGTTATCTAAGCATCATTATTCTTCCAGAAACACTGAGAAACACTCCTCACTCCTGGCATAGCAGAGAGTATTACCAGGTCAGCATCTGCCGAAGCTCTACAAGTTACTAGATTATAGGTTTAGCTTTTTGGAGGCATTTTAAAGCAGCCTTTCTGACCTGTATATTTATATTTTAGTCTTTTTACATTGCAGGAAACTAAGCCAAAAGTATTTTTGTGCTTCTGTTTCTCAAATAGTGAAACCCCCTTTGGATGTTTGCTACTTCCATTTGGACTGAAGAACGCTCCTTTTGTTGGCAGGCTGTGTTTTCTGGCTCATTTTCTATCCTTTGGCATCATGTCAGCATCTCCCAACCTGGTGTCCCCCTCATGAACTTCTCCAGCGTTCTGCATTGTCAGTAATGACCCGTCGAGGTTTCCTGTGCACCCCCCCGCGCTGAGCGGTTAGCGGCTGTGGTGGAATATGCTGTGTTCTGCCTTATTTGATGATTCTTGTGGGAAAGCGACGGGGGAGAAATGTACTTGCTTCAGCTTGGGGGAAAAAAAAACTCATTCTGACAGTACGCAGAAAGCTTAGTCTGCTGTGAGGGAAAAATAACATGTTTTAATTGGTGCTGATGGATTCATTTTTATTTTAGTAACAGAGGTGTCATGCTGAATTAGTCTGAGCATTTAATGCAGTTTAAACACTGAATCTTGTCATGAAATCTGGATGTGTTTAGATTCACTATTTATTGTGCCGAGTGCATGGGGCCAATCAATTCCCATCGTTCCCACACAAAAGACAGCTTAAAGAAGCACATTAGCTAACATTGGAGCTAGGCTGGTTTTCACCACCTTCTTTGTTCATAAGTGTTAATACTTGACTGATTTGTAAGCACTGCTGACGTTCTAGGTTTGTTTCAATGCAGTTTTGGTTGTGCCACATTTCAATTTTTTGGCTATTGTGACTTTGCATCTGAGACCTCATCACTCTGGGGCTAACGGTTCGGACTTCTAAAACAGATGTCTTTGTGTGTTCATTATTAAGAACCCAGTCAGGCTAATCGCATGCGGAAACTAGTAACGAAGGTTATGTTTCTTTTCCCAGAAACAAAGGGGACTCTCATGAGTTGGCAAATCTCTCGGGGCAGTTCCTCTTTCTGTCTGATCAGTAAACCGACTCTTCATTGCTCATATTTTAACTATTATTGCCATGGGGATATTTAAAAATGTTGGATACTTGTCGATCTTGGTTTTAATCTGATGTTAATTCTGAGTGCCTAGATCATTTAGGCAAACAGCTACAATCTAATGACCTACTCCTGTATTTAGCTATACTTCAGTACAGATATTGGTTGCCAAGTAACAGTTTGCAAAACTTCATATTTACTGTTCCGGTAGTAAATGTGAAGTTTTTCCAAAATGACCATGGTGTCTGCATTTCTTTACATCCTACATCCAAAAACTGGTGGGTCATACACACCACGTGGCGGCTGCGATAAACAGCCATTCCTAGCGATTCACTGCTGTGTTTATGCAGATGAGGAAGATAAGCAGAGTGTGTCCATGCTAGTCCTGAGGATGCCTCCCCCATTCCCACCCAGGATACTCAACAAGCAGATGTGACTGTATGTCAGAAATAATTGGAAAATCACCGTGCTGGCTGAGAGAGGAATGATTCCTCCTTTGGAGTAAACAAAAGCAGTAGAACATAAACACACACATCAACGACTTGGAGGGTGTTTTGTTTTGTTGTTATTTTGGGAAGGGGGCTGTTATTTTGGTTAACAAAAACTATTTAAAGATCTTGCCCCATTTGGTACAATACACAAGGTAATATCTTGTCTTGTGCAAATGTCTGGGTTTCTTCCTGATATTATCAGGATTCCATTCATATCTAGCAAACAGTAAAAAGTGCAGCTTTGGTGTCTAAATTGAGCATTTTTGGAGGGAAAAAAAACAAGTCTCTGGCCAAATGATTAGTTTTTATTTGCGCAGGTAGGTTTTTTTTGTAGTTTTGCAGACTACAAAACTGCCTCCTGTCCTCTTCCTGTTTTGTTTCTGCATAAATAAGGTAGAAAATAGAATTGCTTAAAGAAATTAAAACAACCTAATAGAGATCAGTCTCCAGCATGTCTGATTCCTAGCACTCTGTCCTACCGATCTGAGATGTAACTCCCATTTGGTCACATCTGTGACTGTGGTACTCTTTGGCTGTTGTACTCGAAGCAGCAGATGGGGGAAACTGCCAAAAACGAATCACTGCTGAAGATAATGATGATGATTTGTCAAATGATTTGTCGAAGGTGTCATGTCCTGCCAGGGCGGGTGGGTATTTAATTCCTCCCTTTGTTTTTATCAAGGTTATACTGTCGATCAGCACTTAAAAAAAAAAAATCAAACTTCATGCGTGGAAGGTTGCCAGATTTGTTGAGAAATAAACTGCTGATTTGAACTTCCTCATGTATTTGGTTGGTGAAAACAAATGAGGACTTGGATCTTATCAAATGAATATCCATTTGTAGAGTAACAATACGTTTAAGAAAAGATAAATGACGTTATCAGCAGGTGCTTCCTCTCAAAGGTACAGTGGTGTTGAATCCCAGTCTAATAAATCAGGCACACTCTCATCGGGTGACACCATTATGCTGACACTGAGACGTGACACCAGCAGTGCCCAAAGGAGAGTGTCCATGGTGGTGGGAACACTGAATGTGCTGGATTTTCCCATCCATTGTTATGGTGGAAAGCTGAAGGTCTGTGTCAGAAACACAATGGTGGTCCTGATCATTATGTCCGGTGGGGATTCAGGTGATCAAAGGTTCGCTCACTTCTGTGTGAAACCGGTTCTCAGTTTCTGTTCGACGTGTCAGAACGCGGCCCATTATCTCCTTGGCTCGGGGACGAGGGCTTCACTTGGTCCCTCACCTTGGAGCCAAATTCATGCAAATGACAAAGCAAGGCTATAGTCAGGTGACCCTGGTCTCCTGGGAATCTATAAAAGGGATTATTGACCAGCTATCAATGGCATCAGAGTCTGGTCGTTCTGTTAGACAGTCCCAGGAGAGTTTGAAACCTAAGAGTGGAGCAGTTTTGAATGCTGTCAATGGCTCATTCAGGGTGTAATCTACACCAGACCCATAGCCAGCAGCACTGCAGAAGCAAAGCTGTGTTGGCTTCAGGGCCTGGTGGACTAGATGGTTACCTTTGTGAACGTTCTTGAGGTCTTTGGATGGGAAGCAGAGCTGAATATAGCCACTTAGGAGTCATTCATCAGTATCAAATTCCAGGCACTTGATTTTAAAGGGGTTTCGTTTCCCAGACGTTCTGAAGTATCAGTCTGAGGCTGATTCCCCAGAGATGGCCAGAACATCCGCTGAGAAATATGACAGAGTCAGGAAGCTGAAAATTATGGACCTCACCCATTTCCTGTTTGGGAGCAGCACGTGCAGAGAAACCCACCCAAGGCAGAGGCCAAGGTTTCAGTGCCGAAAAGGAACTGTATAAAGATGGGGATAAAGATGGGGCTTGTCGGGGGTATGGATATGAGGAGATGTGACGTGAGAGCATTACAGCTTTGGAGCAGGGTGCTGGTTTCCTGGTTTAACCCTGACAGGGGCATTTGGGAAGCAGTAATGTCCATGGGAGGGCAGGGTTCCATCTGATGCATATTGTCTCAGAATGTTATATGGTGGGACTCCCCAGAGAAGGATATAAGCATAAGGCAAAACTGAAAAATGTTCAACTTTGACATACGCACCTTGTTTTTTGCAACCCTTTCATGTGATAGGCTTGTGTGTCTGTCCATGTGTTTTGTTAGTGAGAGTTCTGAAAATGCCACCTTGAAATATTCAAAATGAACGGCATAGTTAATACTCTGTTTGGTAACTGGAGCACGTTTCACATGTTAACACGGGCCCAAATGAGCAATTCCTGAGTCACATGACCTTCCCCTAGTTTAGAGCCCAGATCATCCTCTACATCATTCATTCTTAGTTTTGATTATTTCTTTATTTATGAGGCTTCATTGAGCTGTTGATTTATCCCGTGTTAAAAGATGAGGCAGCAACAAACCCAGGATATCCTACTGCTGTCTCCATGTGCTCTGCATGAACATCCAGAAAGATCCATCCAGAATGCAGGTGATTTTTATATGTATCTGAGAACCAGTCCTGTTCTCCTTCATAAGCACACGCTGTGGTTGTCTCTCCCTGACAATGTTCAGTTCATAGACATCAAAACCCAGCTCACCCACTCAACGAGCTGGTCAGCCTCTATTCTTAGCCTCAGATGGGTGATGTCACCCTCCATGGTCGACGGGGCACATGGACTCAGCTCCTCTGAACATTCCAAAGGGACACATTTCCTGCTGAGGCATTAAATCACCAAAAGCCAGGGCTCATTTAAATATGATTCAGCAAAATCACCTGACACACATTTAATTACCCTACTTCACAAATGAAGTTAGATAATCTTACCCAGTGAAGCTCCTGCGGGCAGGACAATGGAATTTTCATGGTGTGTGTGTCAATTCACAAGGTGTGCTGACAGAATCTGAAACCAGATGTAGAGTTGGTGACCCACCATGAATTAGGATTCCAACTGATGTTTTGCTAACAGCTCAAAAATGGCCTTCATACTGTTACGTGAGTAGTAGTGTACAGTAACCAAGCAGCCAGCTTGTTATGTTTGTGTAAATCAGTGCACAAAGTGAAGTGTTCAGACTCCAGGGAGGAAGTGTTGGAAAACAACACCTGTCACCTCCAACTGTGAGAGGCCACCAACCTCACGGCTCCTGTGCGCATTTTTCTTTTACTTAAGGGGCAATGTCACGCAGGACCAGAGGGACTATCTCAAAGTCACTCCAGTTGTTAATTGTCTGTCACATGTGGTACAGGGGCTCTCAGGCCCCGGAAATGTGCTTAGCACACCTTTTTCTGCTCAAACCTGTGGTGTCACTTTGAGGAGGCCGTCGGCCGTCAACCATAATCCCAGCTAAGCTCCTTTGCCATCTCCTCCTTTTTCCAGTGTTGTAAACAGAGGAGGGAGCACCCTCTCACACCATGCCTGAAATTTTTTTGTCGACAGAATCTTCATTATTATAGCGACAGAATGGGACAGCGAGCAAAGGAGATCGAGTTTTCATGTAAATTCCATCCTCATATGCATATTTTAGACATTAATGGCACGAGACCGCTTGACATTACTCTATTCTCTCACAGAGAGTGGTCTTTCTCTCACAGGCACCAGCCAGGACGCCTAAAATGATTAAAGATAAAAACACAAAGTGTATGGGCCTCATCCACTAATTAGTATAAGGTTGTCTTTCCTGGAGATTTTAGCAGTCCCTCTACCCTCCAGAAATTCTTTATACCCACCACTGACTGATATTTTTGTGGTCTCCCTTCTGCAGTCATCTGTTTTTTTACACTAGCTTTTAAATATGCATGATGTCAACCGCTGACGGATGTGATGCTGAGTTTAATTTGTTCACCTGGAATCTATACTTCTCCATACTGTTGTAGTTATATCTTCATCACCGGGCATTATGGAAGAATGAACGATCTGAAGATGTGTGTATGAAGCAACAAAAAAAAAATGGCCAGTCTGATTTTGCTGTGTTTCTTTAGCGATCTGTAAGATATCACTGAGAGCGTGTTTGCATATTGGCAGGTTTAGCTACACCTTCAGGAAGACAGCTGTGTTTGTTTCAGTTTGTGTGACTTAGCTGGCCAGGGATTTGCCCTGGGTGATACACAGGGCTGATGTGACATTAGGAGAGCAAGCTGTTGGACCCTTAGACTCTAGACCATAGACTCTTTCGACTGCACGTGTGCTTGTGCTCTGTTCTTTACCCACTCAGCTGTGTCCTGCTTGTAGTAGTTTTACTCAGGGGAAGTGCGTCTGCAGCACAACTTGGCTGGCCCACTTTATCTCTTGACAGCCTTTTGCTGATTGACCGAAGATCGTGTTTTGTGCCAGGATGTATCTGTGGATTTTTGGCATGTGACGTCCTTCAGCCCATTTCCCAGAAAAGACATTCCCTCTGAAGACATGTACCTTATGTGGGGTCTGATGCTTCCTGTTGCAAGAATGAATACTTCTGGATTTCAGAGATGTTCAGAAAGCAGGCTGAGCCACATCCCCACAGTACACGTTCATAGGCTGCTCTGCATTTTTTTAAGTTTTATCTTCAGAGCAGATGGGTGTTCTGGACTGACGATGCATGGAATGGAAAGTCTGTATGTGCGTGTGTGTGAGTGCGTGTCTATGAATACCAAAAAGGGGATCTTCACAGCAGTCAAGTGAAATTACTCCACTGTTCCCTGGGAAACACAAGGACCCCCCCAACGCTCAAAAAAGAGGCTCATTCTTTGTGCTGAGGAATATACCCACCCCAAAAGACTGCCCCCTCCCCGGATAGTCACCTGTGTCACCAGCTGCTTCAGGAGCAGGAAAGCAGGCTATTGGTTGTAGGTGCTGCCCCACTGCAGGAGGCTGCCCGCTGCAACAGTATTCCCCAAGGCCAGGGCTGTCACCCGATCGGTTGCCTATTATTAACAAGGGGGCCCACAGGAGGGGGGTGTGTGACGGGTGCCAGCACTGGGACCCACATAGTCAGTTCTTCCTTTATCCCAACCTGATCCTCTCAGGCTCCTCCTCAGTGTGACCGATTAGCACCAGGAGCCTCTTACTCCCAGCTCTGAGTTTGGCACGGACGCCTGAGGCTTCATCGCTCTGCACTGCTTGGAGAGGGGGCCCCTTTCTTTACCTGAACAGGGGTCTTTGCGTAAGACAGGACCTGACACAGTGTGGGTGAAGCACCGCGTCAGAGGTGGTGGCTCGGACAGTTGGTGTCAGGTTTCCCCGTGCGCCTCTGAAGCCAAACTCGGACGGCAAATGAGCATGTATCAGCCGGACTCTTCATACCCTGGTGGAGCTGAGAGGATCAGATGAGTCAGACTGCCTGAGTGTGCGGGCCGTTGTCTGAGGGAACGCATGTGATGACAAGTGTGCCGGACTGCAGGTGAAAGTGAGCACCGGCATACATGCGTGTGTGCGTGTGTGCGGCATTCTCTGGTCACCATGGCTCTGAATCGCGTCTCCCAGTTATGCCAGGACATCCTCAGACTGTGGTTGGAGCTCAGCCGGATAAGAGGTACGCTCACCCTTTGGTCACTGCACTTTTCTGTTCTGCGTCTTCCTAGGTTGCACAGCACGCAGGAACCAACATTACGGGAGCTAAGACCTGACAATCTAACCTCCATGGCTAGCTAGAGAACATTACCAAAGCCTGGGACGTCTGTTATTGGCTATCAGGGATTGGGTTTGAAATACAATTGGCGCTGTTGGGTTGTAGGCATTACAGGTTAAGGGTGTCATCAGTTATTGTAGTGTAGGTGTTTTTGGCTGCTGATGTTTATTAAATCTTTTTCACAAAAACAATTGTCTTGGTTGTTGGTGAACCCATTATTTTTTATGGTTTTATTTATTAGTACTGTTCAGACTTTAATTGGTACTATTTAATCAGAATTATTTGATCAAGGTTTATCTGTTTTTATTCATCGGTCTGTTCCATGAAAGGTGTTCTTGATCCGTAACGAGGTGCATGATGTTTTCGTGGCAGCACGACACTAATTTGCTGATAGCCATCGGTTCCTCAAACAGTCTTTCTGGTCAGTGTTTACTGAGCAAACCTTGGCACAGAAGCAGAGACAGGAAGTATATGATCACGTTTGGAAAGTGAGCCACCACCCTGACACCATCTGACAAAGGCAGAGAGACAAACTGAGTCTGTCACCTGTGCTAATATTGTACACCTTAGTGTGTTTTTTTCTGGGGGGTGGAGTTGCCGAGGTCTGAGTTCCTGGGTGAGGAAGGTATAGCAAAGTACATACGGACTTATCCGTCCGGTTTGGCTGACACCATACGGGTAAGTGTGATGAGGCATGTGGGCTGACCGCACAAGTTTGAAGGCTGGAGACCACCAAGTTGCCGCCAGAAAGATATTAACGAGGCTGCTGGAGTTCGTCCCTCCGTACAGACTTCCTGTTTGCATACTGGTAGACGGCTTTCTGGAGACGTGTCTGCCTGCCGATCCCATTTGGGTGAAGTGCTGGGGCCATGATGAACGGCCCCGTTGTCCGTCTTCACTGGGGACAGAGCCTCCATTCACAATCTAGTGTCGCTCGCCAGCGGAGCTGCGACCACTCGGGCGTGAAACGACAGAGTGAAACAGGACCCGGACTGGCCCCGAGGGCTCCCACTGTGGACCGCCCTGCTGCTTTGCTGGGCTGGCTGGCATTCTTTCTTCTGATGTCATTTCTTGTCTCCCGTCCCCCCATCAGTCTTCTCTGTTTACATCTGGGGACTACTTTAGCATCACTCCTTCTGGACACCCTGGGTGCAGAGACAGCTCCGCCCAGCCCATCACTCAGACCCCTATACCTGTGCCAGACACAGTTAGGCTGTGCCACGTTCATGAAACCCACTAATACCCCCCCCCCAGGATTCCTGCTTTTTAGTATAGTGGCTCTTCACAGCTTGTCAGTCTCATCTCACACCATAACCCCCACCTCTTGCATGCCTATAGCATATCTGAGATACAAGAGCCCCCCCCATTTTTACATAAGGGTGCTTCACTGTGTCTGTCACGTTCGAGGAAAGTGTCTCCAAAGCTACTCATCCTAAGAAAGGTGAGAGACACAAGAATTGTTCATTTGTATCATGACTCAGGCCAGAATCGTCCCACTTTGTTCATCCTGTGTCCTTTCGAGGCGTTGCGTTAGAATACTGGAAAAACAATGACCACGGCCATCTTGAGGTTGACGTAAATGGCGGTGGTCGGTGTGAGGTGAGGCTTCTGTGAGGACATCCTGCAATGTCTGCCTAAGGAAAGGGTGGCATCAACACACCGTTAAAAGGACGGAACCATGCTGAGCTGTCAGCTTGTGCCAGCATGTCATCATCTTCTTCGGTGCATGTTATAGGCCACGCCAGCAGGTGCCTAAGGTACTGGCTTGGCATTTACGGCAGTGTGGAGACTGTAGATAATGCACGGATGCCATGGGTTGGAGATACCGGATACCACTGTGTTCCCAGATGCTCCTCAGAAAGTTAGAAGGGGTGCTCACAGTTTCCTACGGATGCCTGCTGTCTCCCAAGTGTTTCTCAAGCAGTATTACATTTTTCAGGACGTTCAGGGCTGTTTTTAGCTGTTAGTGTAGGAATTTTAACTCATCTCAGAGAGCGGTCCATTCTAATATCAACTTCATGGTAGTCGGTTGATTTTGCAAGGTCATTGGCTTTGGTATTTGAATTTTGTGTTGTGTTCTTTGTCTTGCTGAAATCAGTAAACGGTAAAGTGAGATGAAACCGTAATGGTGTATACTGTTCCTGTAATGGTGCCTGTACCCCCCCTCACCCCCCCCATTGAACGCTACCTGTTACCTATTCCCTCAGGGTATGATGATTGATTTTAAACAACACTTACCTGTACTCATGCTTGGACATGTCTTGAAACGGCTGCTCTCTCTGAATTAGTGGGAATATCACAAGCTAGCTTGGTGCACGAGGTCATCCAGCCTTCAGCCTCTGGAGCAAAACAAGATGGAATGGGTCGTGGTTCACCTGAGGCACATCCTTCTTTGTTTTCTCCCCGCCACACAGACCCCCAAGGCCCTTCCCCTTGCAGGACATGACAGACCCTATTAACCCTCAGTCCCCGAGTCTGTCCACTTTCTCTTTTGTCAGTCAGTCTTATTCTGCATGGCACAGCACCCTCAGTAGATTCGGTGGCCTGTAAGGTACCTTCCCTCGCCTGCCCTGGGCATGTGACCCCTTACACGTCTATGATGACCTTGGCCCCCTAATGGCTGCTGTGAGTTTGGCAGGAGGTGCCGACTGTGTGACTGTACAGGACGATGTCAGCCGCAGGGGGCCTTCGGGTCAGTCCCAGTATTCTGTCCTGGAACACAAAGGGTACATGTATGCCTGGTGAATAACAGCCTGTTATAGGTAAAGCTGGCCTCAGTTTGAGGGACAGGAGCAGGTCTGGGTATTAACTGGAAAGTGAGCTTCAGTGTTTCCTTCAGTTGTTACATTTTCTTTACAGTATTACTGTATGCCTGCAGGGCAAGTATTTACGCGTATTGCTAATAGCACGCAGCTGTGCAGAGCTGCGGAGAGCTTTATTGTCCAGGAATTCTTTGTGGGTTGGATGTTCAATCACATGAAGAAACGTCATAAGATGACCTAATAATGCTGGTGGCTCTGCAATTTTGCACAGTCCTTTCTCCCCAGTTTCTTTAGGGCAATTCTTGAGAGAACCTCATACCCACCCAACCCTCCCAACCCCCCCAACCCCATGTCAGGATTCCCATAAAACAAATATCTTTTTAAACTGCTGATTTTAGTTTATAGGTTTTGTGTTTTGCTGGGTTGGACCAAGTCTATGGGAAGCCTCTACAAATACAGACAAGTACACACTTGTACGCATATTTGTATGACTATGTATGTGCATTGGTACATGTGCATGTATGTAGACATTTTCCCAAGGAGGCAGCTATTCATGATACACTCTCTGCCAGCTGTCTTCCCTGGTCTGTCACTATGCATCTTGCAGCTAGTGATGGGACAAATGAGGCTTCAGAACTCTTGGTGGGTGGGAGTATCCTGAAGTAACCAATCAATGCGGGAGCTAAATGAGGCTTCAGAACTTCCGGTGGGTGGGAGTATCCTGAAGTAACCGATCAATGTGGGAGCTAAATGAGGCTTCAGAACTTACAGTGGGTGGAAGTATCCTGAAGTAACCAATCAATTTGGGCACTAAATGAGGCTTCAGAACCAATGGTGGGTGGGAGTATCCTGAAGTAACCAATTAACGTGAGCTAAATGAGGCTTCAGAACTCATAGTTGATGGAAGTATCCTGAAATAACCAATCAATAAGAATGCTAAATGAGGCTCCAGAACTAATGGTGGGTCGGAGTATCCCGAAGTAACCAATCAATGCTTGTGACATAGCACTGATACGCTCACCCACCATGAGTTTTGAAGCCTCATTTGTCCCATCACTACGTGCAGCAGCTCACCTTGCCTGTTGTTAGTTGCTTGTCATTTCTAGTGAAATCTCAAGGTTGTGTTTCATGGCGTCCCCTCCCAAACCTTGCCATTGTGACCTACAGGGTCTGGATGGGTCAGGCTCTTACCAGCCTCTGCTCACTGGGCATCTTCTGCAATCTACTGTTGGGAGACCCTGCCTTTGTTCATCGTTCTTTTACACAGTGCAACACACTCTGGATCCAAATTTCCTGTTTCTAAGCAGCCATTGGATGTTTTTGTGTATGTGTGTCCATATGTGTGCGTGCGCGGGTATGTGTGGGTCGTCTCGCATCCTGGGGCTCTGGTTTCCTCCTGCAGTCCAAAGACAGGAAGTCTGAGTAAATACAGGTGGTCATTGCTAAAAAAAAAAGCCTGTGTGTCAGCTGACCCTTCCTGAGCAAACACAGGTCAGAGCAGAAGGTGGTGGTGCACTGCCTGTTCCTGAGAGCTCCTCTGTCTTCTCTTCACAGACGAGATCATGCAGCAGGAGAGCAGCCCTCTCCGTGCCGCTGAAATCACCCCTCAACTGCAGAAACAGTTTGCCTTCCTGCCAGGTGAGCTCACCTTCCCTGTTCCTCCATGTTTTCGTCTCCCTCTGATCTGTGCTCTTTCAAACCAAAAGCTTGCCAAGCAAACTCTGCATGGCAATAATCTGCTGAACAGTTCGGGAGCCCCGACTTCAAAGTAAGAGTCTTTCCCAAGGACATTTACATGTTAAAATGAATCATTTAATGACCCTGCCAAAGATATGTCATAATATACCTTTACACTCAGAGGCTACAGCTGTGTCTTGAATAGTTTGCACATCTTTCCAAAGCCGGTTTCATTTTGGTTATTTCCACAGTCGGAATTTAAATCTACTGAAACATATGAACTAAGAACCTCACTGAGCAGGGGCTGGATCAGCACTGATGGGCTTTGGACTGCGGAGTAAGCCCTCTGTTTAAGTGCCGTCAGCAGGAGTTTATTTATAAAAATGCCTTTTTGCGGTCTGGAGGCCAGGCTGGGTCCTGTGGGCCCAGTTAACTTAGCAGCGGTGGAAACTGTAACTGCCATAGGAAGATGTGGCTGGCTTTCTGCTTGGGTCGAGTTACTCTCTGCATTGGGGGCAGAGTAGTGGCCTGTACATAATTCATCAGGACCACTTTGTTCTCGTTGGTGCCTCGGGTGCTTTAGGAGACTGTCTGCAGGTCCTGACTGACACCCAGGCCAGATGTCCATCCGTGGCAGGATCACTTCCACCAATGAGTTTGTGTCCTGTGTCCCTTTCTGCAGCCACTCCATCACTGTCAATTGTTTTCAAAAGCATTCGCTGGGGATGCAATGGTTGCCCACTCATTGAAATGCATTTAATTTCTGCAGACAGAGGCTATGGAAAGACATGGCATCTTCTGCTGCTCCATCTGTCATGCTTCATCCACTGCTTCATCTTTGGGTTTGTCATGATTAAGTCCCTCTGGACTGCACTGCAGCCTTTGTTAACTAGCGATAATGACCTTCGGTCTCGGCACACATAGACAGGGCAGAGAGTTGTCTTAAATGTCTGCCTATTCTGTACATCCCAAGTATGCATTTGGTTCTGTGGGCTGTGTGAGAGGTAGCCGCAGAATAAAAGCAGGCAAATCTACAGCCACAGTGGACTGAAGGAGCCATGACTAATATCGGTCATCCACATTGGTTTTTACATGTTGTGGGGCAGCTAGAAACCTGATTCTGTACTTCTGTGACACAGAAGTAAAACCCTTGGTCAGGAGAAGCTCGAAGTGTGTGGGGAATGACCACGCCTCTCTCCCCTAGCCCCATCCTTCCTGAGAACACCTGCGGTGTTTGCATTAAGCCGTAAAGAGGTTGTTTTTCTCTATTTAATTAACCCTCTTTTCTCTCCACTCTGTGTAACTGCCGATGTCTGTCTTCAGCCATTGGCTGGCTGCTGCCGTAAGATGTCCAATCCCTGTCTTTTAGTCATGTTCATTTGCATACTCTTTCAGGCATTTATATATTTGATCTCCCTTCCTCATCTGTAGCCTTTGTCTCCTTTAAAATTTTACATCACATTGTCTGAAGTCTGATCTTGAACAATAGCAGGTTTTTTACCCATCAGCTTCCAACCTGTCATACCACAAGTCAAAACAGTGTTCCCAGACAAACTGCGCCCCCCCCCCCCCCCCCCCCCCCCCCCCCCCCCCCCCCCCCCCCCCCCCCCCCCCCCCACTCGCCACAGAGCCGATGTGTTTTTCTTCTCCT
>JAACJT020000062.1:327526-367322 GCA_009936485.2 Gymnarchus niloticus
CGCCCCCCCCCGCCCCCCCCCCCCATCCCAGCCCACGGCACTGTTCCCATGGTGACATCAACTGGACAGCGACTGAAATTGTTGTTCTAATCTCACTGAGTCACACAGCCATCTTTGCCTCTCTGAGGGGACCCCAGAAAGACAGGAAGATGGGAATCCATCCAACTAGTGCATACCCAGGGATGTGCTGTTCAGTGAGCATTCATGTTAAAATGGTGAAAGGTTACCCTTTAATTATAAAGGAACAAGTCAGAGTCGGATTGTCGATATTGTATTATTATAGACACACTGTATTAGCTAAACCATTGTGTATTGATCATATATAATGCTGTCCTGTTATGTTATTTTAAGCATTACACTTGTATGTGTACCATACATGCCATTTCTATGTGACTTGTGAGTGCCCCCTTGTGGTTGTGCTGGGAAAAGGATGATATGTTATTACATACCAAAATGAGGTCGATTGTGTTATTAAACTGATCTTCAAATGTACGCCCGCATTTAAGACGCTAAAAATGTCATGTAGAATAACAATTTTCTTGGGGTGGTATGTGTCTGTGTCATTGTACCGTGTTTAATGGTGCAAGTTAAAAGGCATCATTCCACAGTGTCAAACTCAGCATGCTCTCCCCCAGGAGGTAGGCAGGACGGAAGCCCTATCATCGTGTTCCCAGAGTTCCCCACGTTTGGTGACCTCCCGGAGGACGAGTTCCACAATGTGCTGACATACCTCACCAGCGTACCCAGGTCAGACTTAAACAGCCGGACGACATGGCTAAACGTGATCATCAAAGCCACCGGGATGGGGATGTCATTTTAAAAAATCTTTTTTTATTAGCACATCAGTAAAATATTTAACTGCCGTTTCAAAAACAGATCTGCAGCATTTGCCCAAGCCTGACGTTGTTTTCATTCTTGTGGTTCATGTTAGGGTGTCCACTATCTGAATCTGTACTGGCTGTATTGTAATTTCGGTCCAGCCTGAAGATGGCACTAAAGACCTACTTTTGGTCATGCTTCTTATTTTCACACATTGTTTTTCCTTAAGGCTCCTACTTTGGCAGTTTTAATTCCAGTCTCATTATGATTTTGTTCTCACCATGAATAGCGTCGAATATTATTATCTTTACCCTTGAGGTACAGCTTACAAGACCATTAGCTGATTCGTTCCCTTTATCATGTTACCAAGTAACGTTACTATAGCAGAGAGAGAATGAGATGGAGCAGTGGTATCCTAGCAACCAGTTCATTGGCCCATGTGTGAAACAGGTTCAGTTAAACTGCATGAGGAGGAGGCAGAAGCCTTTGGCAGTGTGATCACACCACCTTTGGTCTAGACTGGCCACTCCTCTGGGCTTATTTGTCCTTTCAGAGTCGAGTGTCTGAAAATAAAGACATTATGTTTAAGATGCATGGTGCGATGTTTAGAGAAGCTGATGGAGTGAGGGATGGTGAGGGATGAGGGGGAGATTCTTCAGACTCTTCCACGGTGTGCACCGGGTCATAATCTCCACCTTCGGGTCCTATTTGCACTCTTGTGCCAAAGGTCAGGTAGCAGATGGTCCAGGCGACATTGCTGGAAGAGGATGGAGAAGCTGCTGGAAGGATGCTGTACATGTACTGTAAATCAGCATGCGTGACAGTGAATAATTATTTTAATAATGATACGTCCTGGAATGCGTTATGTAGAACAGTCCACCTTTACCAAACCGTTCATCTTTGCCATTTCGTTATCAGGTAGTGGTAACTTGTACATGCTAAAGGTTAAAACTTAAAGTCACCAGTTAAAATTTTTGCTGAACAACAGTGGCGTAATTATTTTTGCCTCAATATGTTTTCATCTGCATTTCTAATTTTTTACACATTGTGGGTAATATTCTGTATATTTCATTCCTATTTCGACAGGAAGTTGAAATTAAACTCATGCTCCTCAGATGATTTCTAAATATGAATGAAAGCAGATGCAGAATCTTTAGCCACAAAAGGATTGTGGGTAAGAGGTCTTTGTACCCACCCCCAAAACTGAGTGGTCCGCTCTTCTAAAAGCCACTCATCCGTCTTTTCTTGGAATCATGATCTTGCCTGGGGACCATTTCCTATCTATATTTTGATGACTTCCTTCTCAGGACATTGAATTGTCTTTGTTGAGAATTGCCTGGATCAGCATATTTCCCCACAGATTGTCCCCTGCTTTCGTGTTAAACACACTGCGTGTAAGAGACCGCTGTGCTTTGCCACTGTTTGGGGAACCACCATTGTGTTTTCACTAACGTAAATCATCCTGTCATTTGGGCCCTCTGGAGGCGTCTGATTAGCGGGGCTTGCAGGGCTGTCTTGCGTTGGGGTGTGTGTGTGTGTGTGTGTGTGTGTGTGTGTGTGTGTGTGTGTGTGTGTGTGTGTGTGTTTGTGTGTGCGTCTGAGGGAAGCAGCAGGAGTGCTGCGGGAAGGGTCTCTATCAGTGACAGCCGTCGCTGTAGTGCTGATTTCCAAAGGCGACTGTTCTCCGTCTTGAGGCCAGACCCCTCCTGCGTGTTAGTGATTCGCTGAAGCTGCTGCCTGTCTTTGTTCTCTCAGGCCAGGATTGGCCAGTGGAATGGAGGTGCAGCAGGCCCCATTGGCTGCACTGTTAAAATCAGTGCAGAGGCAGATTCTGCTTTCACGCTCAGTGCCTTTGCCGCGTATCTGAACGGCGCGCCGCACGTTGAAGGCACTCCCCTTTTTCCCTGCTTACTCTTCGAGCTGGCGACGCAGGCTCTGTGTAAATTTATTTTGCCGCGCCATCTGCCACGAAGCACGGAGGTCGACTGTCAGAGTGCCATTCCTAGGATCTGTGCATTGAGGGCCGAGGTGGAGGAGTGTTTTCGTGTGAAGGACCTCAAGAACGGGAGCGCCGCGCATGCCATCGATGCATGCGACCGACCACATAGGACGGGGTCACCCGCTCTGAGGGTGCCGAGGGCCTTTGGTGGCACCACGCCATCTTCGTGGTCCAGCTCTGGTCTATCAGGCATCAGGGCTGTACACTGGGAAGCCATCCGAACGGTGGAGACAGCACTGATGGTGGACTTCTGTCTTCCAGCCTCAATGCCGCGGGGGTTGGGTTTGTCCTGATCATCGACCGCCGGTTGGACAAATGGGCGTCCGTGAGGGCAACCCTGCTGCGCATCGCGGTGAGTCCCTCCCTCTGCTGCTGTTGGTCATACAGCCAATCAATGAAGCAATTAATTTGGTCTGTGAGCTGCTGACTTGTTATAGAGAACTGTATGGTTAAAGGCGCCAAAGGTTAATTCCAGCCTGCTTGTAGGTGTGTGCGTGTGTGTGTGTGTGTGTGTAGACATGTTTATTAGTACATTGTGCGCATACAATGTCCCCTGAAAGATGAAAACCTGTTACTTTTGAAAACTCAGTTTCATAAAAATCTGTGAATGGAATCAAAAAACCAGAATAGCCAAAAGTCTTGTGTTTTGTTGGGTTACTTATGGTTAGGATTTGGGCTGGTTAAGGTTACGGTTGTCATAGTTAGGATTAGGTTTAGGCAAATAAGAATGAATGGAATGTGCCCTGGAAGTTATAAAGATACAATTCTGTGTGTGTGTGTGTGTGTGTGTGTGTGTGTGTGTGTGTGTATCCCCTTTAAGTATGTATGAGTACAGTACTTAGCCTAGAGTGCTTCTGACATCTGAATAGGTGGAAAAATACTACAAATATCAAGAGCAAAAATAAAATAAACATTGACCTGTTTTTGGTCCATTTTAAGGCAAAGTCCTGCATGGGTTTTCATTTATTTATTTATTTTGGTCCAACCAAATCTTTGGATTTAATTTTTTATTTTAAGGAGGAATGTACAAAAAGTGTTGACTGTCCTAGGGGTTAGAGAAGAACACGTGTAAAAACAGCATCAGAAAGACAGGCTTTGTTTCCTAGGAGACGTGGTCATTTCCTGCAGGGCTGAGGTTGGCGGTCAGGCTTACGTCTGCTCCCTTGCTGGGTGTAGACGGGCCTCTTCTGAAGGATGGGGAACCTTGGGGCCATTATCATTCTGCAACCCACCTCCCTGGACCTCCCCAGCAAGCAGTCACACACCTCCCACTCGCTGGCTCTCTCTCTCAAGTTTCAGTTTGAATTTGCAATGACAGTTTGTATTGATAGCAGCATTTTAAAATCTCACAAAAACATTACACGCTACTTTATGTAATAACAGCAATACATAAATACAATAATAGTGCAAATGAGCAGCAGAACCCTAATTTAGCTCCCCCATTTCCCTGGGAGCCCCAGTTTCCCATCATACGTTGTGCACCCACTCTTCTGCCAAGTACGTCTCCTCCTGCCTCATTCTCTTTTCTTTTTTCCAATTTTTTTTGTGGCATCTCTCCACAGTGCTTCACTTCTTTCTCTCGCTGTGGAAATGCACCCAGCACTGCATGCTTGTCAGGACTGCGTCCTGAAGCCCTTGACTGTTTGTGTGTGCGTGACGGGAGGGATGTCCTCTTCTGTTTGTCTATATTTACATGCATATGTGTGTATAAACAGTGCCTGTGGCTCCATCCCTCTGCTGCGGGCACACTCTTGGGACGTTTGTCTACTTCCACCTTTCTCCCTTTCACTGCCCAGTGAAATTTCCATGACTAAATTAAAGGCAGGTGACTATTCCAGCCCAGGTTCCCATAACACTTCCACTGTTTTGCTTCAGCACCCCCTGCTTGCAGACAGCTCTCCTTTGGCCCTAGCAGTCCTGACAGATGTTGTGTTGATTTTCTATTCTGCTCTCTGTTGGCTCTAGTATGGAGACCTGATGTTTTCCTTAGTGGAAACAGCAGCCATTCCCAGGGGAGGTTTTTAAAGGACATTTTTACATCGCCCTGCTTGCTAATACAGGCCTACATCCAGAGTTGTGTAACATCCTTGGGGAAAGCGATATTGTCAGAACAAAATAATATCTGACTTTCATTTTTACCCTCCGCTAATCTGGCAGCTTTGCTCTGCCTTATCTCACTGGGGGCAGGACCTTGAGAGGGGGATGAGGTACATACGTTTTTGTACTCGTTTGGATGGGTAGGCATTGAATCTGTCTAACAGGTTCTATTCGGTAAGAATCCGCATTTCCAAAGTTATTAAACCAGGCCTCTGTCACACGGTGGGCTGTGATGTTTGATATGGACTGATAGTAAACGAAAGAGTGATGCCCTCTCAAACTGTAACAAGCCACAGTATGACTCCATCTGCAACAAATCAGTGACATCATCCCTAACTGTAATCATGCCACAGTCTCATGTCATTTCTGAGTGTAACAAACCACAGTGTCACATTCTCTCTTACTGTAACAAACCACATTGTGAGATAATCACTAACTGTAACAAACTACAGCACAATCTTATCTGAGTACAATAAACCACATTGTGACTGTCATCACTGTAACAAACCACATTGTGACATCATTCCTAATTGTAACACAGCATGATGTGTACAGACACTCTGAGTGTACAAACCACATTGTGATGTTGACTATAACTGTAACAAGGTACACAGTAACTCTCTCTAACCGTAACAAACCACAGTGTAACAACAAACGTTGTAACATTGTCTCCAAGTGGAAACAGCCTCATCTCTCATTCTGTAATGGTGACAAACCAAAGAGCGCACCTTACCCATGTCCCCTGCCCACTGAAGCATGAGAGAAAATCATGGTAGAAGGAAATTCTGTTAGACCTTAAGAGTATTTTCCTCTGTTAACTGATACAGACAGCAAAATGACACCTTTTGTCAAAGTCAGTTTTCCTTGATTATTAGGAAATTATTCATATGTCTGAAGATATTGTGTAAATGTGAGAATGGTTATGGCTTTCATTATGTTGGGGGATGAGGCATGTCATTCACAGGCTCCTGCTAATTCAGAGTTTGAGGTATTAGGGAAGGTTCAGCTGCTCCCTGGAGATGGACTTTGGAGAGGCCCAGTGCTCATCCAGGAGATGGGGAGGGGAGGGGGTCGCATCTGTCTGGCTGGAATTGTTTGAAGTCATGTTCAGCATGAAAATAATAAATGATGATAAGGAGGAAAGATCATCGTGCAGTGATGATGAAGATCCTGATGCCACATAATTTCCACTTAAAATTTTGCTGAGATACTAGCAAATGAAACCATGCTGCCACAGCAGCCTGGAGTGGGAGGTCATTTAGGATCGCAGGGAATTCCTAGGGCTGTTTGAGGTACTCGGTGTGGGCGGCTCCAGTGAATTTGACTGGTATTTGTCATGTAAATTCCAGGTCAAGGATCAGTCAGAAGGACATTTTTCTGTTCTGGAAGTTATTGGAGGGAAACACTAATTTAATTACACCAAGGTCCCATATCCATCATCCTTTCTTCCTCATTTATTGCTGTCTACTTCCCGGTGCCACACGTGCAGGTGAAGCGTTCACATTAAATATTCATACCCCCTTCTTATAATGAAGAATTGAATCATTTCAAGACAGCCAGTCTCTTTTCATATCCCTGGGGCGTATCATGGCACAGCAGCCAGTCCCAAGGCAGGGCTGTGGACCCACAGATTACGTTTTGCCTTTCTCTGTCCACATCCACTGTCACTTAGACTACACGTGTATACACTCATTAGCATCTTAATGAACTATTCCTTAGTCTAGTTTCATTTTTTAATTGCCTGTAAGAAATAAACTTGATTGTAAGTAGCTTATGCCACTGTTTGTCAGTCAGAGGTTAAAAATTGACTATGGATATGGAGCGGAAGCCAGGCTTGTGGAGAGACAAGATTATCATTCTTATTTTGTTCGACTGGGCTTTTTCTTTACATGGGTTTTTGTTTTGTATGCATTATTTGTGATTAAGAGGATTTATTACCAACTACTCTGTAAGTGATGTGTGGTATGAACAAAACCTTTAGACCAGGTACCTTAAACTCCCTCAGTGCACTGAAGATTCCAGTTACCTTGAACGTTGACCTGGGAAACCCGGCTGACAAACGTAGATAATATTAAACAGCAGCTTCAGCAGATGATGAATAGTCATTTGCCCCGGGATCCCCTGTGTGAATTTAAAAGCGAATCCCAGCCAAAAAGGAGAGTTGATTTGCATTGGCGAATACTGATTTCGAAACTAATGTTTATTCGGAACATGTCACCGAAGAGCATGTCTGTTTATGGATGGGAAAGTGGGAGCTGTGTGCTCCTGCTGAAGACAAATTCAGCTATGTTGAGATTCAGCCTGCTGGCACAGAAGGATGGTGGTTTCCATGGCAACGGCCTATAGGCTGCATGTTGAGGAGTCTGCTTGAGATAACCTGGGCTGTTTGGGGATTGGCTGCCTTTTCTTCTGCTTTGAGACAGTCCCCCAAATAGATGGCGTGGCATGGTGAAATCAGTGTGGTCTGGGAAACATTTGTCTGCTTAATTCTTATTTTTTTAATGCAAACATACAACATGAAAGAGGCAGCATATGGTGTGGCACGGGTATACTGGTGTGCTGGACTGGACACCAGGAAGCATTGTGTAGTATTACTGCGGAATTCACTGGTAAATGGAGTATAAATAAAGAGGTGGCCTGAATATAAAAAGGTGGGTAATAATCATGTCATCTCTTCTCCTTTCCGTCTGTTTCTCCCTCTCTTCCACATTCTCTCATCCTTTTCTCTCACCATCCCCCCTTTCTCTGAAACTCCCCCCTCCATCTTCTCTTTCTCTCTGTCTCTTCTGCCTTCTCCTTTTTCTATCTTCCTCTCTGACCCTCTCTCTTCCCCATCTCCTCTCTTTCTCTTCCACCTTCCCCTTTTCCTCCCTGACCCTCTCTCTACCCCATCCCTTCTCTCTCTCTTTCTCTCTCTGTCTCTCTCTTCCACCTTCCCCTTTTTCTGTCTTCCTCCCTGACCCTCACTCTACCCCATCTCTTTACTCTCTCACTCACCTTCTCCCTTTCCTGTCCCCCTTCCTGACTATTTCTCTGTCCTCTTGCCCATTTTCTCACTCTCTCTCCCTCCCTCAGAGCTCTTTCCCAGCAAACTTGCAGCAGGTTCTCATACTGAGACCCACTACTCTGCTCCAGCGGACTCTTTCCGACATCCTTTTCAACCTCAAGAAGGATGAGTTCAAGATGAAGGTTCCGGTAGGTTCCTCTCCTCCCCCCTTCCCCCCCACCACGATGGTGTCTGCCATCTTGGGTGGGTGTCGCTCTGAGGATGTGTGACCCACACATTTATCTGAAAAATAAAGGAACAAACACACAGTGTCTTCACTCAAATATATCAGCTACTTTTCTTTTAAACATCACATACCAACAACTCTGTCTTCAGAAAGGGTTAAAGCAAAAGACTTAATAAATGTCAAGAATTTTGAAATATATTTCCAAAAAAATGATTCCATCGTTACTGTTATAAACCATAATATTTGAGACATAGATTTTAAATAAAATTATATTCTGAGAACTATTACTAAACTAAGCCAAGCTAAACCTGAAGGGAACTGGAGAGGGTTAACAATCAGCCAGCAGCCATAGTGTGTACCAGATCCACAGGGTCTGCTGTCCACCTTCCAGGTGATCATGCTCAGCTCTGTGACAGAACTTCACAGCTACATCGACAGTACGCAGCTGACACAGGAGCTGGGTGGGACCCAGGAGTACTGCCACGAAAAGTGGATTTCGCACCGCACCGTGAGTACTCTTCTGAATTGAAACCCTGGCTAAATTTGGACATCTTTTGTAACCCTTCTGTTCTTGAGTTACTGAGGTTTCCATGGAAGTCTCCCGTCTGATGTCCTTCTATGGTCCTTTCAAGGCCATTGAAGGCTTTGCACTGATGGTGAAGAAGACAGCCCAGACCCTGCAGTCTTTCGGGACGGAGTTAGCTGAAACGGAGCTTCCCAATGATGCGCAGGCCACAACCAGTCTCCTAGGAGCTCACACAGAGAAGAAAGATGAGATGAAGGTATCAGAGGGTGGGACAGTGTGCTGACTGGACAATACCTATGAAGTGTTTCTCTTGTTGGTGGTTTACATGTTGTTCATGGTCTGTCTGCAGGAGGACCTGCATATAGCCCAGAACCAGGGGGGCAGGCTGCTGGAGAGCATTAAGGAACCACTGGTCAAGAACGAGAACTACACAATGAACCAGGATGAGCTGGAGAACCTGGCCACAGTGCAGCGGTAGGGTAGCTTGGGGTAGGGGGGTAGTGTGCGTGCTGTGGATAGAGGGTCATGGGTTTGAGTCCCAAATCCATCATTATCAATCCTATGTCACTGAGAATTCAAAATGTATGCGGTACCCAGTCATGTTTGTATATGGATCCATCCACTTTCCAAACCACTTAATCCCAGGGGGGCACAAGGTGGGGGACACCCTAGATGGGGTGCCAACCCATAGCAGGACACAGTCACGCACTCACACACTATGGACAATTTAGACATGCCTACAGTGCGCCATTTTAGACTGCGGGAGGAAATCGGAGTACCCAGAGGAAACCTGTGTAGCACGGGGAGAACATGCAAACTCCACACACACACAGCTTGAGATGAGGTTCGAACTCCCAACCCCAGAGAGGCGAACCACTGTGCCCCCCTGTATATGGGTACATTAGTAAGATATTTCCTGCCTCAAAAGTACAACAGCAGGTGCATCTGTGGGATGTTGTTTTTACCACCGACCTCCCCGTGATGCTCACCCCGTGTCTGCAGGCTACTGTCCCAGCTGGACGAGACAGAAGCAGCCTTTGACGAGTTCTGGGAGCGGCACCAGATTAAGATGGAGCAGTGTCTGCAGCTCCGCCACTTTGAGCACGGCTTCCGGGAGGTGAGTGGGGGCAGGAGGGGGCCACACTCAGGGTCCCTGTCTTAATAAATCAACAGATGTAATAACACATAAGCACTGTCAGCTGAAAAACAGAAACACGATGTCAGTAATGGTGCGGGGTGTCGGAGCTCAAAGTTAATCTGTGTGCGTGTCTGTGTGTGTGCGCGTGCGCAGGTGAGGGCCCAGCTGGACATCGCTGCTGAGCGACTCGCGGGATTCACCAATGTGGGCCTCAGCCCCGCCCACGCGGAGCACATCCTGCGGGAGCTGACCAGTCATGAGGAGAGAGTGTCTGTAAGTAATCCTACTGCTGCTACACCACACTAGCTTGCCACAGTCCCTCGAACTGACTAGAACCTATGTATTTAGTTACGCTAACCCCAGGCTAACACAGGGCCGTTGCCATCTCTCTGGGGATCTGTGTTCCAGTTTCAGGGGGGGCTTCTGACTCACCTCGACCAAGGTTAAAGGGCAACTGGGGTGACACATGACTGCTCGAGTGTTCTTTATCTGAGTTCTATAAAAACCACTTTCACTGGTAAAGAGGAGTCAAAGGTTGGTAAAGAGAGTCGAGGTCGAGGTAAAGGTCAAAGGCCTGGAGCAAGATAAGAGGGTCTTGACTGCTGTTTTTGTGAGACCCACATTAAGAAGCATCATGGTGTATGTGGGAGTCACAGCCACATCCATGTAGGTGATTAGACACCACGCAACATGTCGTCTTTGAGGCTTTTCCCTGGAGCAAATTCACAGCTGATGGGGAATTGGACAATTGACCCTTAGCCATATCTTCTCATGCTGAGATGGGACTGATAACTGTAAAATGCAGACATCCCGTTTGTAACACAGAACCTTCTCCAGTGTGTTGATGTGGGATCTCGGGGAGGGTTGAGGGCTGTCATGGAGGCAGTGGTGACAGCAGGGACGCGCCTGTCACCTCGTTTATCAGGCTGTCTCATTACTGTCATCTGTGCTAAGGAGAGGTGTGTGATTCACAGAGGAAGCTAGTTTGTGCGTGCTTTTAAAATATATACCATGGTATAGATGATTCAGTGAGAGGTAAGCCAGAAGACTCATTTTGGGTAATATCACCCAAAATCCAGAACGACAGAATGAGTCTGAATGACTCTCATGTGATAAATTTGCTTTTCCTCTCCCTCCCTCCTCTCCATCCTACTCTTTGTCTGTCACCCTTGCTCTCTCTCTCTCTCTCTCTCTCTCTCTCTCTCTCTCCTCCCCCCCCCCATCATTCTCTCCCCCTCCTGTTTTCCCTGTATAGGACATTCTGGATCGGGCCCAAGCCCTGACGTGTGAGGGGGATCAGCTCATCGAGAGTTCCCACTACGCCGTGGACTCCATCTTGCCAAAGTGTGGTGAACTGCGGGCTGTGGGCGAGGCCCTGGCTTCTGACCTGAGGGCCAGGAAGATTAACTTACTGAAGGCCATGGAGCTGCACCAGAGCTTAGAGAAGGTATATCCAGCTCATGTTCCTTTCATGGTCACCAGTCTCATGAACCCTTTTTAAATGTCATATAGATATGCAGTTCCCCATTCTAGCTCTATAGGCCAAAAATACTGCTCGTAACAACAGCATAAATTGTAATTTATTGCATGAATGGATTGTTCCTATTGATTTTTTTCAGCGTTACAACTTGATACAGTTTTATTAATCTATACAGCTGGATATTTACTATCCTGATTTTTTCACATGTGCTTCTGTGCTACTTGCCAAACTTGATGTCTGGCCTACCCACGTCCTCATGAGCTGTCGAACATAAAGAAACCTAGATGCTGGCTGCCTGTGTATAGCTCACACACACACACACACATATATATATACACACATACATTCTCCATCTTCATTAACCCCAATACTTCATTAAACCCATTTCTCACTACTGTTGATTTCTGCAGACAGTAGCGGATGGTTTGAGTAACTCACTGCTGTGGCCTCATATAGTCTAGACTCACCTGTATCTGACCTGTATGCACCTCCCATATCACTCATCCAAGAATATTGATAAAGTTGTGATATATGATTTCTATTACAATGGCTGTGCTTTTTCTCTTGGAATTTTAATTGATTGTACTTAGTTGAGGGATACTCTTGATTTCTGTTCTCTCTAACCGTGCAGGCTGATTATACGTGATGTTTCTCAGTGAGGTTCCCTTCTAACACCACAGTACAGTTGACTTTGGGTCCCATAAAAAGAGATTAACAATTCTGTTTTTTAGGTTTTACCTTTTTACTGCTCAAGTTCTTTCAGGTTTATCCTCCCAGACAGGCAGACATGATTAATCGCTTCGGTTTTTTCCAGGCCTCTAAGTGGTGTGATGATGGGATCTACCTGCTGGCATCACAACCAGTTGACAAGTGCCAGTCACAGGATGGGGCGGAGTCCGCCCTGCAGGAGCTAGAACGCTACCTCGACACGGCTGCACAGTACCGGCTCACTGATATCGGCGCCATCTGGAGGGACTATGAGTCCGTACTTAATGCTGAGTTCAGGGTGAGGCTCAGTCCAAGCTGTCTAGTCACTGCTGAGATGGTGAGCTGACCCAAGTGACAGAATGGCGCAGGGATAGGGTCAACATAATGGAGCTGGGGGAGGCAGAAACAGAGGGAAAAAAACAAACACCATTTTAACGAGGCTGAAGAGGGCGTCAAGAAAGTGACTGAGCAGTTGGGGATAGCAGGGGGGCATCAGAATTGTTTTACTGGGGGCCAAAATGACTATTAAAATAAGTTGGGAACATGTAGACCAAACCCATACCACACCCCCCTTCAGGAGACCACATCCCACCCTGTGGATTCTGGGTAGACAATTGACCTCAGGGTTTGTTCATACTGGCCTTGGCAGGAACATGTGGAGAAGGTCTTCCAGAAGCAGGTATCTATGCAGGAGATGTTCGACAAGCGGCGGGTGAGCCTGAAGAAGTTGGCGGCTAAGCAAACCCGACCCGTCCAACCTGTAGCCCCCAGACCTGAGGCCTACAATAAGTCACCGCTGTCCTCTCCAGGTGAGCTCTGGACATCATGTGACCCAGGGTTACACAGCTGTGACTTCACAGCACCTGTGCTGCTCAAAGTGGCATTGTGCGCCCCCTGGTGGCAGGTTTATAGTAGCGTGCATGAAATACCTATCAAGATGCTTTAGTCGCTAATTTAGTGAATAAAGGATCTGCTCTTGTGACAATTTGGAGATTTAATCATGGTCTCCTTACACTTTGTTCAGGCCACCGCCAGCCAGAAAAAGCCACCACTGAGGAGAATGCTACAAACAGGGAAAACTGCAGAAGGGTGAGAGTATTTTCCACCAGATTTAAACACTCACGCACCTCATGATGCAGCAGGTATTAATCGGGCCTGTGTCTCTTCTTAGGCAGAGGTTCAAGTGCAGAACAGCACCAGCAGGCAGGTCTCTCAGACTGAGGAGGAGGAGAACCTTGCCGTCCTGAGACGGTAAGGTCCGGGGATATAGGTGAATGTTCAAAGGCTGAAAAACAGCATAATAACAGAGTAACACAAAGATGAGGCAGTTGGTGTGGAAGGCATACTTCTGCACTGATAAAAGCTGTGTTGTCACAAGCACCCTGACATCTTCTGTGTAGGCACGTGATGAACGAACTCCTGGAAACAGAGAGAGCCTACGTGGAGGAGCTCCTGTGCGTGCTGCAAGTGAGTTTTGTTACAGTTCCTTTATCTGTCCATCAGAGGCCGCCATTACTGAGTACACCGTCTCTACTTTCAAAGGTTATATTAGGCCGTTTTCTGCAACACCTTTCCAGGGCTATGCTGCAGAGATGGACAATCCTGCCATGCAACACCTCATCCCCAGTGCCCTTCAGAACAAAAAGGAAGTACTTTTTGGGAACATGCTTGAGATCTATGAATTCCATAAGAGGTACTATACTTTCTTGCGCAGGGGCATGTACAACATTAGCAAAAAAAATAAACAACAATCAAACAATAAGCAAATGTTTTATTTTGACTGAATAGCACTTTTCTACAAGATTAAGGTGATGATCAACTCAATAATTAAGCAAAAGAAGTGTAAGACAGACACAACATTGTGAAATGGTAAAAATGATTATAGCAAGCACTTCATATAACAGTAGTAAAGAGACATGTTGCACAGCTTTCCAAATCTTGACCTTCTCCTCCTCCACTTCATGTTCCATCCGCACCAGGATATTTCTCAGGGAGCTGGAGACATACACAGAGACTCCTGAGCTGGTGGGGCGCTGCTTCCTGGAGAGGGTGAGTTACAATGATCGCAAAAATCTAACTTGCTTCTGCCCTGCTCCATCAGCTGCTGACAGGTGGAGAGAATCTGTGTGCGATTAGTCGTGTCTGTCAGCTAGTGTTGCGTGCATCTGAGGCAGTGCTGGAGGACAGGGAGCCAGGCCTTTAAGTCAGCTGTAGTCTTGATTCCTTGCTGGGTTGCTCTACTGTGAATGATTGAGTGAGATGCTTAACCTTGAGTTTCATTAGTGTGCATTCAGGAGTAAAAATGGATAATATGAGACAGCTGCGTACAGGAGTCACTTTGGGTAAAAGTGTGTAAGGTGATTTATGACAATAATGAACTTCTTTGTATTACGGTGATTTCTGTGTGTCAGATGACAGACCTGCAGATCTACGAGAAGTACTGTCAGAACAAACCTCGCTCTGAGAGTCTGTGGAGGCAGTGCTCAGACTGCGCCTTCTTCCAGGTGAGCCACTCCATCTCTGCAGGTCTTCCTCACTTTCATCCGTCCCGGTCAGGCTGCCTAGTTCAGTGAGAGGTGTTCGTCTGCGATTTGCTGTTGCACAAAATGAATTCTTTTAGAGACTGGAGTAAAAATAGTACTCCGACTGGTTTAAGCTAGAGTGATAAACGTATATGTAACTGGTTCAAACAGGAGTGCCAGAAAAATCTGGAACACAAGCTGGGACTGGACTCATACCTGCTGAAACCTGTTCAGCGAATCACAAAGTATCAGCTCCTGCTGAAGGTGAGGTTTCCACGTGCTTCAATGTCAGTCAGTCCACATGCATGTTAGATTTCCAGACCAGGACAGGTTATATAGCTTAGGGCCTTATTGCAGAGAATTACATATTTGATTATCTTTGTTTGTCCTTTTTTCAGTTATATCGGTTCAGTATTTGGCCAGGTGACTAGCTCCCAATGGTACAGGCTTGAGCCACATCTGAGGAGCCATGTTTGCTTTTCCTCCCCAATCCTGCAGGAGTTGTTGAAATACAGCAAGGGTTGTGAGGGTGCAGATGACCTGCAGGAGGCGCTCACGTCTATCCTGGGCATCCTGAAGGCTGTCAATGACTCCATGCATCTCATTGCTATCACTGGATATGAGGTGAGGGCTTTCAGCTCAGTCTCTTCACTCATCATTGGGTCGTATGTCAAATATTTCAGCATGTCACCATACGCAGTTTGATGTCTGAAATCCTCCATTCTGTGATTTAATTCAAGGCCAGATTTTAGCGTAGACTTTTTGATAGACATTAAGTAAAATGGGAAAACTGCCTGTTTTTTAAAATGCGACTTCCTCTATGCAGGGTAACCTTAGCGACCTGGGCAGGCTGCTAATGCAGGGCTCGTTCAGCGTGTGGACAGAGCACAAGAAGGGTCACGCCAAGGTGAAGGACCTGGCGCGCTTCAAGCCGATGCAGCGCCACCTGTTCCTGCACGAGAAGGCGCTGCTCTTCTGCAAGCGCAGGGAGGAGAACGGGGAGGGGTATGAGAAGGCCCCCTCCTACAGCTTCAAACACTCGCTCAATGTGAGCCCACTTGTTTTGTTGCATTCTTTTCTGTTGTTTTTACATTTTTGACATTCTTCTCTATGAGGGATAGTAACATGTAAACCATTTCAGTTGACCTGACTAACTGAAGTATGGCTTGAAGTGGTTTGATTTTATGATAACAGTCTGCAGGCAGATGAAGGAACAGCAGCTTTGAGAGGATTTATCATCACTGCCCTACTCTAGTCCATTTGATTTTCCTCCCTCTTTTAGATGAAGGCTGTGGGCATCACAGAGAATGCCAAAGGGGACAACAAAAAGTTTGAGGTGTGGTGCAACTCAAGAGAAGAGGTCTACATTGTGCAGGTGCAAAAACACAGACGCCCCAGAGTGTGACCAAAATGAGCATTCAGGTGACAGGAAAGCTGCTCTCTCACACTTTAACTACGTGACCCACAGGCACCGACTGCAGAGATCAAGACAGCGTGGGTGAACGAGATCCGCAAAGTCCTGACAGGGCAACTTAAGGCCTGCAGAGGTGAGAATTGGCTGAGCTTCCAAAGAAAGAATAGCAGTTGTCTTAAGATGGGACATTGGGGGGCGGGGGTATTTAACACATAAGCCTCCAGCAGACTTACACGTCTGTTTGTGTGTGTGTGTGTGTGTGTGTGTGTGTGCGCACGTGTGCATTAGCCAACTGACATGCAGAATCTAGCACTGGTATTAGTACATCCTGCTTTCTTACAAAGATACAAACATGGGGGTAATTTAATTTGGCGACTAATCTGAATTGCTGCCTTAGACAGGGCTTTTATTTAGTACATGGCAGTTATCTACTTTTGGTACATGACTTCTACAGGGTCATGTGTTGCCTTGAGTGTATTATATCATTATCGCTGTGAAAGGAGGTCTACATTAAGCAACATAAATTTTTTTTTTTTTAAATCAGAAGCCAGCCAGCAGAGGGCGTCAGACCAAGTTTTCCAGTTCCCTGTTTCGGACTCCGGCCCTGTCAGCGTAAGGTGAGTTGCCTGAACTGAAGTGACACACCTGTGCTACCCAGACACCTGCAAATCCAGCTGTAGGCGATTAATTATAATTCCAGAGAAGCAAAGCAATTTCACAAAGACAGTTCCAAAGGAGTGGTGACGTCTACAGTCTGCATGGTGGATGTCTGTCACGCCTCTCCTGGCGGGGGTTCCCAGACCGTCACCTCACCAGGGTTTTGCTTTTTATTCCCCCTGCACCCCAGTCCTTTGAAAAGCAGTCAGAAGGCTAGCGTAAAGAAGGCAGAAGAGAAAAAGACAGAGCCCGCCAGCCCCGAGCCCAGCTCCTCTTCCTCACCTAAGTACACCGATAAAAGCAAAGGTAGGACCCATGAGGACGAAGTCCTGTTCTCCACCTGTGCAGACCCCTCCCAAATCCCAGAGCTCATCGCTATGTGGGGGCCACACTGTGATGGCTCTCGTTTGGTATAAGGGAATGAGAACGCTGAGAACGTGTTCGTATTTCAATATTTATAATTATGTTTCTGCTTGTCAGTAAGCATGCTCATTAATCTGTTTCCAGTTTACGGTTTGGAGTTTACTTTCACAGTCTTTGAGACTGCTACCTCCCACTGGCCTGCGTTTTGTGATTGTTTGCGCACTGATCCTGGATTATGTTGGGAATCCCAAAAACATGTGAAATAAGCTGCTCCTCTCTGCTGTCTTTCTTATCTTGTTTCTTCTCCCTCAAAAACTAATCCTAGGTTTCCTTTGGCTCCCCACCCTATTCCCTTGCCTTCTCTCTCCCTCTTCTTCCCACACTGCCTCCGCTCCCACCCATCCCGCTGTCCAATTGGATCGCATCTCCCATCCTCTCCACCAATGGGGTCGCTGCTCTAGATGAGCCAGTCACCAGCCCCACCACAGAGAGGGCGACTGTGGCCAAAAAGCGCTTTACCTTACAGGGCTTCAGCAACCTCAAGAGCCAGAAAGGTAAACTGGCCCAACAGGTGGTGCTGACCATTAAATTAACCTCACCCATGTCAAAAGCAGCACAAAAAAAGGCAGAAGAAAAGCTTCCCCTGATTTTGTGTACAGCACCATAAATCTTCGTATTCGCAGCCAGTTTTTTTTTCATTCGGCCAGAAAAAGTAGCTTGAGGAATGCACACATCTTCAGGTAATAAATGGCTGGTCGAAGCCAGATTGATTATTGGGAGGCACCCACCGGGACAGTTCTCGGTAAAGAGGCCACACCCCTTGGTGCTAAACATCTAACTAACGTTAACCTTGGAGTTCCAGCCACGAACAGGTCAGCGTTAGCTGTTACACGACTGAGCAGTTATCATGAAGGGTGTAACAGGCCCTGACTGCATAATTCTGTGGGACCACTGTCCCGCAGTATCCCCCCCAGACCTCTTACTGTGCAGTTGGGCAGGAACACTCAGGTGTCCATAAGACACATTTCTGCATTTTATGTCCTTCTGCCTGTTTCACTGTGCTCTCTCTTCCTCTCTTCTCGCATGGCTGCCAGGATCCCCCACTAGCCCAGACCACAAAACCAAACGGCATGAGGTTAAGAGCGACCCAACTCCTCTTGGCTTTAGAGGTATTCTATTCTGTCCCCACCTTGTGCTGTCTCACCATCCAGGGAAGACGGGATGGGGACGTGGACAGTCACACCTCGTGTGTGCTGTCCATTATCCAAATTATACTTCGTTATCTCACCTTCATGTAGTAGACGGCTTGGAAAGTGACCCGATGAGCATATTAACGCGTCTTGACATTGGGATGCATCATTCCGTATGCCGATTGGGTCTTGCTTCGTTTACTGTGTATAAGATGGCCATTCTGCCCACTGAGTACATTATTTAAACCCAGCATTAATGCTTTCTGTTTTTTTTTCTCTTCCTTGGTCCTGCCATCCTCTAAATGATAGCTGTCACGCTGTATTATTTCTGGGTGGTAAGGGGCTATATTGACCGTTGGCCATCTGGTACATTGTGGATCCATACAGAACCAAAACCCTATTATGCACTATGATGGGGCAACCTCACTGTGGTTATTGAGGAGGGGAAATGTGACTAGATGGTTCTGAGACTGATCGTTCCTCCCTTCAATCCTCTGGCCCCCACAGATACAGGTCCACCCATCTCTCTGTCTCGGGGAAAATGGCTCAGTACCTCCAGCCTGTTGCAGGCCAGGAGGAGAGGTAAATAACCATTAGCAAGGTCATCTTGTCTTCCTGGCCTGTCCTGCTCTTCCAAGAAAGATTCCTTGCACACAAAAATTCCTAATTTTCCCCACTTGCTTTTGGTGTACTGGTGACTGATGAACCAGTGGCCTTATTTGCTACAGAGACATTCCAGTTGAAAGGCACTGGGATGTTTTGCTGAAACCAGTGTGTGATTTTGATCTTCTCTGCGTGCATTAATAAAGTTAATAAGATGCCCATACATGGGCAGTCCTGAAATTCATGACTAGTATTGTGAGTTTGCAATTCTACTTGCTTCTCCTCAGTTAACCTCCGCAAGTGCAGTCAGGAGAAGTAGGCCTTGGTGTGTTGGTCTTCTCATGGTTGGGTAAAAGATTGATAATCATTGTATGAGCTGCATGCGCTGCTTGTTGGTTACTCTCGACCCAAATTGGTGTTGTGTTCTGAGACTTGGGATTCTCACCCTGGGGTCACCCTGATGGCTGTGATATGTGGTTCTCTCCTGTGATTCCATTCTGCACTTCACAGTTCTCCAGCTTGGTTCTCGATCACAGCTTTGTCTCAGAAGGGGACTGATTTAGTCTCATATGTCACGCCCCCCCAGAGTACCGTACCACGGGAACAGCACACCTGCTTCCATGTACCTCCGTGCAAGCCCACCAGCGTTACCCATAATGAACCTGTTCAGTGTTGTGACACCCGAGGGTGACGTGTGTGTAGTGGGACGTGTGTTACACAAGCAGAATAACAGAATGCTGATCCCGGCAGACCTGTCCCTCTGTCTCCTAATATATCTCCTTTCCCCCAGGCTGGGTCAAGGCCTCTCTCTCCCTAGATGCCTCAGAAGAGAATGATGGATACTCCAGTGCAGAAGACCCCCTTAACTCTGACCCTGAGGAAGAAGTGCCCAAAAAACTGGTCAGTTTTCATTCTGCCTGCCTTTAATTTGCTGGCTGGCTGTCTGTCTGTCTCCTGTTTGTCTGTATCAGTTGACCATAGTCTCTATTTTTATCTGTCCATTCATTTGTGTGAATCAGTCGGTCAGTCTGTTTCTATCTATCTGGCAGTCTCTGTCTGTCTATCTGTGTGTTCTTGAACATATATAGTAGTTTAAAATTTGCATCCATATTTCATTGCCAGTATTTACTCGGCAGAGAATTTCACCAATAATATGTAACTAAATAAACCAAGCGAACAGTTTCTGATATCCTGGTTATGTGTGAATTTTTGGCTTTGAGAGGACCAAAAACTACCATGGTATTAATTGAGATGCTAAACCAACATGTGAGGTGAAAATTATAAACTGCCTCTGGTTGCAGTTTTATTTTCCCCACAGCCTTCCAGAATGTTCTGGTCTCCATTTGTGAAAGAAACCACAAAATTTGACTGTATGGTTGGTGCCTGTTGGGTGGGTCCTAGCCCATGGCCTCATTCTAGTTTTGGAGGGAGGAGGAAACGTCCTGCCACACATCCTACCACACATTTGGGCTTAAAGGTGTTTGTTTATCTGCCGTTAAGAAACAAACACATTTCTGAATTCCAGATACACATTACATCTATATAAATTAGCATGCAATACAAAATGGACATACTGATTTCTCTTATTGAATGGGATTTCTGTTTAAGGTACATGTATAAATAACCTGTACATGTTTAAATGTGAGTTTAAAAAACGAGTGCTAATGCTTAGTTTAATTTCTATAGCCTCCAAGTCCGTTTATGTCGCTCCCTTGAGCTCTTGTTACTGCTGTCACCTACAGGCTCCAGGGAAGTACACGGTGGTGGCCGACTATGAAAAGGGTGGCCCAGGAGACCTGGCAGTCAAGAGTGGAGATGTGGTACAGCTGATAAAGGAGGGCGAGGGCGGACAATGGTGAGCATCCCTCTGACACATGGCCTCCATCTACTGTGTGACTGTATACACCTCACCTCTCCGCAGGACACCCCTGAGCTCATTATCCTGTGGCATCCGGTGATGAGTCATTTTCTGCTTTTTTTAAACTTTCAAGCACTTTTAAAGGCACGCTGTGAATTGTCACCTCCGCAATACTGTCAGCACATGAACACGATGTTACCTTTGCACGCTTTATTGTAAACACACAGGAATAAGATTCGTAATTGATTAAAATAAATTAGGGAAGAATCAGCTTTACCTGAGGTGGTCTTATTACCCTGACCTGCGATATGCTGGCTGTATACCCCAGTGATTAATCTATTCTGGACCAATGCAGGTTTGTGCGTAACCTGAAGACAAGTAAAGAGGGCTGGGTTACAGCTTCCAACCTGCTGTCTCTTATTGGAGAGTCTAAGTCATCCCAGTCCCTCAGCAGCTCAGGTATGGTGTCCACACATCCAACTACACTGTCTTTGGAGTCCTTGATCTCGACCCCCACCCCTGCACCGCACCAACTCTTTGACCTGCACACAGACTAATTTGGGGTAACAGCAGGCTAGTTTGTTTATTTGGGGGTGACAGACAACAAAAAAGAAAGCATCTTGACTCCACCTTCACAGCTGCAGTGTTGTTTTCACCACTGGCACAATTTTTCCACAGATATTAATGACCATGTGTTGCTGTGATAATTTTACTCCATACAACTGCATGCGTTTGATGGCACACCCTGCACCCAAGCAAGATCTTGTTTTTCAGACTTTGATGCACCAAGAACGCTGTAATGTTCCTGCATTACCTTTCCCACCCAGTGTTCCAAAAAAAATGAATCCTGTTAACATTTTCAAAACATTAATTCATGTGCGTTTGTGTTCTTGCCGGTATTTGTTTGTATAGAGGGCAGTGCATCTGGACACCTGAGCACCTCCTCAAGCTGCAGCGAGACCTACACCAGCTTCTCTGACATCAAAGCCTAAAGCCCTGCCTGGGATGGTGCACAGTGAGCCCAGGAGGACCGTCACTTTTTTCCCAGCCATCCCTCACTCTGAACCCCTATTCTTGAATGTATGTGGGTGAGTGTGACTGAGTAGCTGACCTGGGAAGGCAGAGGGACCCCAACACCATCTTTCCAATACCTTCTGTGGAGGAAACTGTACTTGGTCACATGTCTTTTCCTTGGAATGTACCATTTATGTTACAGGGGTTTCACATATTATCGATAGCGTGGCCCATCTGTGTCCTTCAAAGGAATGTCTTTTCAAGTGAAAACTTTTGGAACATTTATTGTACAAATTCGAAATCTTTATGGAAACAGAATACACTATATCAGTTAAATACCTTTTTCCCCTACTCACATATGATTAGCCTATCCATGGGTACATTAACTGTACTTTCCAAATCAGTACAGACAGATTTGTTCCATACGGTGTGACTCACTTTGTTGCTGTGAACTATGCCTGTGAGCTGCTGAGTTCATCCTGCATGTGTTACTCAGAAGCATATGTATAAGTTATTTCCTAGCAATGGATCTAGTGAGGGTCTAAAATTATATGTTACTTCACCATAGATGTTGTGTAAATATATCATCGGTACACAATCGCATTCAACCATAACTAAAGTGTGGAGTTTAAGGGTCACTGTCATCACACTGGATGTAGTTTTTAAAACTTGTCATTAGGCATGGAGCATTATTTGAAGACAAAGAAAGTGGAAGGGTTTATATGAGTATCCAAAGAGGTTGAAGTTATAATAGGTGACATAATCACGGAGGACGAGGTTTGTTTTTGATACATTTTACCATTTTCATCTGGTTTAAATCAAATTACACTGATCACTGTATGGTTCCACGTGAAGATTACATGTAAAAAAAGCCGTTTGGTCCCTATTTAACGCTCTCTAGTTCAGTATTATGCCTGAGGCTATTCATAACAAATCATGGATATGCACCAACCAGCAGTTGTCAGTCTACTGGAATTTTGCCGTCAGAAAATGTGATGTAAATTATTGTATTTTTATTTTTTCATTTGCACTTCAAATCAATATGTTATTGATCTTACTGTTTCTCACACTTTATGCAGCACATTGCCGCAAATGTATTTTTTCCTATGGTAACTGGGTCAATAATAAATGATGTATATATGTATGTATATATGTATGAATAAGTTGAACTGAGAGAGAAAATAAAGTAACTTGTATTAATTCCACTGGTGTGTTTTCTGTAAAAAGGCAGTTTGACATTGCCAAGCCAGCATACCATCACTACATGTACATTTTCCAGGTACTTCTCTTGCTCGCCTGCAGTTATAGCATGGCATACATTTTCCAGTCGTATGACCCTGTCCATCCGCATTTCTGGGATTCGTTTGCTTGGCTCTGCTTGAAACGTGGCGCCTTTGAAGCCGCGGCCGAGAAAGCCACCCTCAGCCAAGTGCTAATTACGGCTGACTTTGCTTTAATTCCAACGTTGACACGAAGAAGCTACTGGATGTTTAGTTTTTATTAACTGATTGAGTGGAACTTAAAGAGAGAGTTGTGAAGTCTTTAGTAACTTAATTCCAGTGATCAGATTGTCTATGAAGATAACAGACCAGACGTGATCGCGTATGACCAATTTTACTGTGAAATTCCTCCTCTTATCTTGACAGTCAACCATTTCTGTAGGTTCTGATTTGTATGGATCCGGGAAAGACTACGACATGCCGAGTGATGGCGTCGGTGCTCCTGAGTGTCCCATGCTTAAACCAATTAACTGTCCGTGCCCCTGGAGATGTCTCTTTTATGTGAAAGAACCACACGGACTCTCGAATTAAACTTTGGTAATACACGTGTCCGGTCTCTAAATGGTTATACGTGACTGCAGCTACCCGACAGCTAAAGCCAAGTATAACCGACTGTCCGACAGCAAAGAAAGGGCGTTATCATTCTGGTAAATGATTCATTGAAACAGTGGTTGCCACATAGTATTTTCCTAGTTTCCATAAATTACATTCACACTGGATACAGTGACATCACTCTGATTAACATTCTCTTTCAAAGGCGAGTGCCTTTGTGTGTTTACTAGTAACGGGACAAATAAAGCTTAAAAACCCGTGGCAGGTGGGCCTATACTGAACTAACCAATCAAAACGAGACTTCAAAATCCGTGGTGGGTGGGAGTTTCCCCCAACTACCAATCAATACTGGCACCAAATGAAGCTTCCGAACCCGTGCCGGGTAGGAGTATCCTGAGCTAACCAATCGATGCTGGCGACAGCGATAGCCAGCATCGATTGGTAGTTCGAGATACTCACACCCACCGGGGGTTTTGAAGCCTCATTTGTCCCATCGCTAGTGTTTACTAGTACTAAGCAGGTACGTGCAGCTGCCCACCGAGTAATATGATGAAATGACGACATGCAGCAGCAATCATAATAGTCGGCTGGTTGTTATCGCTCTCGCTCTTATTATTACTGTTGTTTATTCGTGACGACATTATCACGTAATGAGAACAACGAACCGTTACTGTGCTCGCCGTTTTAACCGTCCATGTTGATTTCCATGCTGACATTATCGTTACCGTCAGATCAGCTTTCCGCGCCGGCCGATGCGAGGTAAGAGCGCCGAGCCGCAGTGTCATCTCGGCACCGCCCCCGAGAAGGCGTCCGCGGCGCCGGAGCTCGTGCGCACATTCCCGTGACGTTCAACCCAGGCTTCGAGAAAAAAAAAAAAAAAAAAGGGAAGGCAGCTCGAGACGAACCAGCTAGCGACGAGTCCGAGTGATCGAAAGGTACCAAATACGATGCGATCCGTGCCTTCGGAGCGGGGTAGGCCGCGGCTCTGATTCCCCCGATAGGCGTTTATAAACTTACGTCGACGGGGACACACTGTTGCCGTATGAAGCCCCGATCCGGGCTAGTTCACCAATCTGCGCCGTGGTCGTTTGGGTTTTTTTTTTTAATTTTTTTAAATAGCAGTGTCATAGCTGGTGACCTGCACGTGCTGGGTGGCTCTGACTGTCCCCTACGGAGAAGGAGCCCGCGAATGTCGCCTGTCTGGTGGCGGTCGCGCCGCTTTACGCGTTTCGTGTCTGAGCGATGAAGCGGCGCTGATGTCGGTGTGTCATCGCGGGGCAGGTAGCTGCCCTCACCCGAGGAACTGTGTGTCTCCTTTCACCCGCACTCTTCCCTTCTGTCATGGTGTCTGAAGTTTCCGTGTATGCCTTCCGTGAGGGTATTTTCAGTGATTTGTTGGAGTCATTCGTAATTGTTTAAACAAGTAAGTAGTTGGTTTCGTGTTTTTCTTAGTCATTGTTTAGCCCGCAAGGTTACTAAATACGTAGGTATGCTTTAGTGTTACTACTCAGAGTTAGCGACTGGGGTGCGTTCCTGGAGTATTTATGAATTGGGTGACCCGTCCTCTGACTCACCATGGTCACGATGTGGAACTGTGCGACGGGAACACCTTAGCGATCTGCCTTGATAAAAAAAGGGCAGCCTGCTGAAAACCGGCCTTCCGATGGCGGCCGCTGAGACCTCGTCATGTTCCGCTCTGATCCTGCGGTTCATGGTGCGAAGGTAACCTCAGATAGGGGGTGACATCTGTGAGCTTTGAATAAGTTTGGGTGTGGGTTGTATGTGGTACGATTGAATCGTTTTTGTCTTTTCCAGTGGTTCACTTGCCTTGTGCTTAAAAAGAAAGTGCTCATTTTGTCTCTTTATAGCTTGCTAGAACCTTGGACCATTGCAAAACACAACCAGATTGCACATCCTTTGTATATCTGAAGTTTATTCTTTTGAAACCATTTAACATCCCTATTGGTATGTTCACCTGGTGATCCTGACATCTGTCTTCGGCTTGATATTGGTGTTCCTTTGCGCGTCCTTGCCCTCGTATGTCCCCGAGAGTACAGACACCCCACCCAATTGAGGACGCATGCCGTTATGGTTGGGTCAGCTGCTGCCTGAGCGCTCGCCGACAGCGATAGTGTTGTAAGGTCACTCGAGGCCTCAGCATAGAGGGCAGTTTGGGCCATGGAGGCAGTTTGCTTTGGGAACTGCAAGGTCAGACCTGGGCTGAGACTCAGCTTGGGTGGAGGTGTTAGGATTGTCGTTTGTGGGAGAGTGGATGCAGTCCGTCAGGGCTCATGCTCTGTGTGTTTTGGGGCAGTGTCGTTCGTGCTGGTATGGCACAGGATGCCTTGTGCCTGTGTAACCTCCGCAGGCTGATATTCTGATGACACTGCAGTTTGTATTGTAAGCATTGGTGTCTCTGTCTGTAGATTCATGGACTCGTACAGGTTCCTGGGTGCCATTTCTGTCTGAGCGTGGAGTCTGCATATACTCCCTGTGTTGGTGTGGCTTTCCTCCAGGTGCTCTGGTTTCCACCCACAGGCCAGAGATTTATGGTTTAGGTGTACTGGATGTGATTATGTCTGTGAGTATGCCCTGAGGGTAGACACTGACATCCTAGCCAGCGTCTACCCTGCCTTGTGCCCTGTGCTCCAGCTCTGTGGATGGGCTGCAGCCACTGACTTGGTCAAATTGGGTAAATAAAAGAAATGTCTCAGTGAAACCTGAAGCCGACAGGTATGTCCAGTGCTCATACCTGGTTCCCCCTGGCTTATTCTACAGGTCCCCAACTGCCCTCCTCATCCTTGTGGAGTTGTTCTTGACTGGCACTAACTCTCATTATGAAACTGCAAAAACATGCTTCATTAAAACAGCATTATGGGTCCTTAATCTCAGGGGCCACCGGGGTCATGTATTACTGTTGGCAGCAGTTTGGGTCTCTGCCAGGCTGCTATAAGCCACGAGTACCCAGCAAGCCCTGTGACTGAGGAAATATTCTCATCTGGAGATACGGACCACTGCAACAAGACTAGAGAAGGATTACAAACCACTGGCAACTCATTGAAATACTTTACATGATGAAATGTCTCACGGGGTAATGTTTTTCCTCAGTAAATAGCCTAAATTGAAGAAAATGGGAATCTCTAGCAACCTGAGTTGGTGCCTCAGAGCTCTCTCTGGCTGATGCAAATGTTTATTTCCCATCCTTCAAGCTTTATACCCAGTGAGGAGATCAGACGTTATCATTTGTAAGCTAAAGCCGGGTGTTTTTGTATATTCTGAGGGGCCAACTTTAGCAGGTCTGTTTGCAGTAACCCTCAGAAGGTCTTTACACACTGAATTGTGGCCATGTGTGAAAATAAGTGTTTTAAACAAACACAGCAACCTTCCCACCAGCCTTGGGTGTGACCCACACAAATATGTAAGGGGTGTGTGTCTTTCTCCAGGCTGCTGCACATGTATTTGAATGTCCCAAGTCTGAGAGCAAGATACTGTTCATGGTGCATATACGTGTAGTGGCTCACTGATTCTAACTCTGTGTGTGTTTTAGTCACTAAAATGAGCTTTTAGCGTGGCACTAGTTCTGACAATTTGAACTCCACTTGTTTGGTCTCTGTTTTTATTGCTGCATGGATAAACTGCAGCTTGGTTCGGTCAGAAAGGGTGAGATATTACTGGTATTGATTTGCCTTTGATGTTCTGTTTGAAGTGATGACCAGGGTATTGCTGGTGTGTTGGTTTGATCCTTCACTAAGGTCTCCCTCACAAAATGTGGTCTGCAGTACTATACTGCCATACCTTCCCTGCCTTTTTGTTCCCGTTTCATTTGTTCCACAATTAGTAGGTGGCACTGCTTTGTTTTCTTAAATTTATTTAGACACCATATTCTAAATATTGATTTTATTTTGTGACGTTTTATTCCATCTGACGAGCTGTTGTGAGAGCATTGATTGATTAATATAACATTTATCATCCAGGCCTAGCTTTTGAGGTGTTAACTTAATGTACTTTTAGCTATCTTGTATGTATAGCCATTTTGCTCAAAATCGAATTAATTACACATTTCATTATTTAAATTTGCCTTACTTAAAATGATTAATTATTTAAAGGGGTATTTCTGAACATCGATTTTCCCAAAGATCGCTTTCACTACAAACTTCCAATTATACGAACAGTGTAAATAATACCATTATACATAAAACATTGTATGGGTGTAGTCCTCATATTATAATTAAAGGGGTAGCATACGTGTAGCAGGCTTATCATTAAATGGTGCTGGGGTGGACACTCCAAAGCAAAGCAGTCAAACTCAAACGGATGTCCGTAACACACCCAGTCAGACTTGGAGTGAAGGCGTCATGGTGGTAGCGTTATTTTATGCCGAGCAAAATCTGGCTCTTTAGTGATGGTACCATGGAAGCTTTAGACAGTCTTAATTATAATCATTACATTCCCCCAGAGAGACACCCAGGCTGAATCTGAAATGCTTCTGTCAAAACTGATTGGTTTACGGCCAGGAAGCGGTCTGCATATTCCTGAACACTATTTGGTATAATTAGTAGTATGTTAAAAATATTTAACATATAGCCATATTTGGGAGCAGCAATATTCGTAGTCGAACCCCCATTCAGATGCCCCGGGGATTTTCTTGCTTAGGATCACAGTTGAACACTAAGCAGGTCTCTCAAGTGTAAGAATCAATTCTGGAGAAAATATTAAGTTTTTTCTTACCTATGAAGGCCGCTGAACATTTTCTTAAAAATGAACACTTTCAGAATCTTAATGCTATACGAATACATCACAGTCAACACGTTAAATGTCACCTTGATGTTGGAATCCTAAGGATATTCATTCAACAGCTAACAAGACTGGAATACGTTTGACAGTCTCACTAGTTTGGTGTTCAATGGGTTTGCCATCCTAGTTATAGTTAAAAACCCCGGGATTAAAATATTGCGAAATTACGATTTTGTGTCGGCCTCTGTCTCAGCGTCGGCATGGTGCAATGGCTAAGTGGTTAGCACGTCTGCCTCACGGCAAGAAGTTTCTGGGTTCAGTTTTCAGGGGGGCCTATCTGTGTGGAGTTGGCATATTATCCCCGTGCCTGGGTGGGTTTCCTCTGGGTGCTCTGGTTTCCTCCCACAGTCCAAAGACACGTGTTCTAGGCTAATTGACTGCACTGCAAAATTGCCCATGAGCATCAGGGTAGCAACCCATCCTCATAAAACCGCTATGGCAATAACCACTCAAGGAGAGTGCTTGTTACCCTATATGCCATGCCATTCGTGGCATGGGAGGATCTAAGTCTGTTCTCGGAGTTGTTAATTTTTTGTCATGACTTCAAAGCACTAAGCTGCAGATGTATGATGGAAGCGTCATCTGGCCATGAACCAATCGTTTTTGACAGGAATTTTTCAGCAGGGGGCGTGTCTAAGGGAAAGCAGGTGCAGAAATAAAACTTCACAACCCTAACTCCCCATCATCCATGTTACACAGTTTTTATTGCCACCCCTTATCTGGTGGTTGGGTGTCCGGTTTTAACATTAGCTATGAGGAAAAACCCATGCAATCCACCTTGAATTGCACTTTGTCCAGGCAGTCTGCACATTCCTGGAGGAAATTGGGATTGACTTTCATTCATTGGAATAACATTTCAGCCTTCCTCATTGCCTTACAAGATGCACATTGATTGGAAATGCCTGGCAAAACATGAGCCTATGAAACTTCAATAGGCCACGCCCCCTTCCATTGATTGACTTGTGGAAAGTCACCCTATTATTATGAAAGCGTTTATTAGTGAAATCAGCGTCCAGAGATAATTTAAAGGAGTATCTATTTAACTATACGTTTCATTTTGAGTAAAGCAAATTTTAATACCTCAAATACAATGGCACATTTAAATAATTATTATATATATTCATTTTGAGGAAAAGGGTGCTCTGTTATGGAACGCCAAAATGCTCAAAATGAGATATTTAAATAATTGAATAAATATTTCAATAATTCATGAAATGCGTCATTTTATTTTGAAATAGTTCAATAAATGTATTTTATTTCATAAAAATAATGTGGTTTCTACGGAAGATCTGTAAATTGTATTTCATAATAAAGTTCCAACTTTTCATAATGATGTATTGCCAAGCGACATTTTACTGATTGCCATTTTTCATAATGTTTTTCCGAAAGATATTTAGGGGAATGACATTTTTCATAATGAAGTTGAGGTCTGCCTATCACTTTGAGGGGGGCGGGACCAAACTTGTGATTTGCTAATCCTTTGCGATCCATTTTTTGGCCTAGCAGGTACAGGAAGTAGTTTAAAATGTCCAGAGAAGCTATGGAGGATGTAAGGGAGGTTAGTAGTTGGATACGCAGATTAGTTGAGCAAACACAAAGAGGTACTTTAAACCAAGAGGATCTCTTAAAGGAGCTTGACAATGTAATTGAAGCGCTTGGTAGAATAAGTGCACTTAGAGACACAGAAATCAATGAAGAAGTCATAACCATGTTGCGGGATTTAGAACACAGGCTTCATGCAGACACAGCAACCACTTCAAGTCGTACAGGTCGCCCACTCTGTACCATCCCACTAGATCAGAATCAGAATATCTTTATTGTCATTGTAACGAGTACAACGAAATTAAGTGCAGTCCCTGTGTCAGAGAGATTTATACAGGAAAATAAAAAAAATGATGGTCTCCATGCCCCTCTGATGTCTGGGCTAACAGCAAAGCAGATGGCAGGGCTATTTGGAGTTGGTCCCGCCCCCCTCGGAGTGATAGGCAGAGCGCAGCTTCATTATGAAAAATGTCATTCGCTAAAATGTCTTTCGGAAAAACATCGTTTGGAAATACGTCATGAAAAATATCATTCGCTAAAACATCGTTCGGAAATACATCGTTATGAAAAGTTGGAACTTTATTATGAGGGAAATACAATTTAAAGATCTTGCGTAAAAGCCACATTATTATGAAATAAAATACGTTTATTGAACTATTTCAAAATAAAATGACGCATTTCATGAATTATTGAAATACTTGTTTATAAAACCTATAAAAACCAAACCACACCAGTATCCTTAAGCTTAGGTACTTGAGACACAGTTGATCTTAAGTGCTATTAATCCTCTCATTTTGGCTCTGAATCTGAACCCCCCACCGACAGATGCTTTTGATTATTCTGAAAGCTTGGATAGTAGACTACAATCCCTAGATGAAATTGTTATAGTGTAGTGGAAGACCGCCTGGTTGAGTCAGTACAAGAAAACCTCAACCTTAGCGAAAACTGTGGATAGCTCAAGTGTGGTAGAGATTCAGGTAGGGATCACTGTTCCTGCACTAGCTCGAGGATTCTAGCGATGTATATCCCGGAGTATTGGCCAGAACACAACTTAGACCACAGATCCTGGAAGGTTTTTATTCTGGTTCAAGCAGGCAGATTACACCAATCTTCTTAACACAACTCAACGCTAATCTATAGCCCTCGAATGCACTCTAACAGGTCTGCGATTGACTTAAATATATATACTCTTAGGATTATATCACCATGGTGATGGGATTGTTTCTTACATTTTGAAACAAAGAAAGAAGGACAATGGAACACAATATTCTGCCTGAATTCTAGGAACCTGAGGGTCTTTTGTACATACAGAATGTGAAGGCATAGGTGGTTTGGGTTATTGGTTTGTGTCTTTTCTGATCAAGGGATCTTAACTTTCAGCTTTGAAGAATCACCAGCATGCCACTTTTTGGTAAATCCCACAAGAGCCCGGCTGATATTGTCCGGACGCTAAAGGAGAACATGGCCATCCTGGTGAAACAAGACAAGAAGACTGAGAAGGTACGAAACGGGTCACTGATGAAATGGTGCCATCTTCATTAACTTGTCAGTTTACTATTCAAAGCTCCATTGTAATTCAGGTACCTGCTAACATGCCGCTGCAAAGGCATCTAAATGCCTAAGAAAATCTATGCTGAGACTTTCTGTCACAGAGTTCCAAGTTCAAACTCACTTTCTAGCCTGTCAAATGTTATCGAGTGGTTTGTCGCCCTCTACTGGAACTGTTTGATTATGGCACTCTGGCAGTTATGTAATTCTAGTATGTGTCTAGTATGTATTGTAGAAATGTATGTCTTCTGTTTATGTCCCAGGCATCGGAGGAGGTGTCCAAGTGTCTGGTGGCCATGAAGGAGATCCTTTATGGGACCAACGACAAGGAGCCTCACACAGAGACTGTGGCCCAGCTAGCCCAGGAGCTATACAACAGTGGCCTTCTCATTACACTTGTCCAGAACCTGCAGGTGATCGACTTTGAGGTGAGGCCTTATGTCACATGAGGTCACATGAAGTCACCCAAAGTCACTTTTATCCTGCCTTAGTTGCCAGGATAGAATTTGTGTATTGCAAAGGTTATGCTGGGGCAGTCCACTGGGCTATATCCTTTTATTCCTTAGTTTCACCATTCTGACACACCCCCACAGGGCAAGAAGGACGTATGTCAGATCTTCAACAACATCTTGAGAAGGCAAATTGGCACCCGCAGCCCGACTGTGGAATATTTCTGCTCCCGCCAAGAGGTGCTGTTTGTTCTCCTTAAGGGGTGAGTCTTGTGACATCCATGGTCACCTAGGCAACCCATAGCTCTACCATCTGTGAGGAGCATATCTGAAAGCCTCGCTGATAGCAGCTGGGATCTTTAATCTTTAATGGGAGTGGATGGGGCCCTCTGGTGATGACTTGCACCCTCCCTTTCTCTCAGGTACGAGACACCCCAAGTGGCTCTGAACTGTGGCATCATGCTGAGAGAGTGCATTCGCCATGAGCCCCTGGCCAAGATCGTCCTGCACTCGGAGAACTTCCGGGACTTCTTCAGCTATGTAGAGATGTCCACCTTTGACATTGCCTCCGACGCCTTTGCCACCTTTAAGGTCAGTCAGTCCAGGAAAGATGTCTCACACTTGTTCAGTCCCTGTCTCTTGATCCTAATTTCTGCTTAAGATGTTTGACTTTGATTTTAATGGCCTCCTCTCCCCTCTCTAGGATTTACTCACAAGACACAAGGTTCTGGTAGCAGAATATTTAGAACAGAACTATGACACCGTAAGTAATGCTGTCATTTGAGTAATCTTGGTCTGAGGTAAATGCTTCTTAGAAGAGGTAATAAATATAGACCATTGCAAGGATGTTCAAGCAAAACCCAAAGCTTTCTAACACTTAATCTCTGTATACATACATGTGATTCTAAGCAAGAAAAATGACAATTCTCATTCAGTAAAAAAAAAAAAAAAAAACAAGGATCAGGTGGTATCAGTGATGCGTATTAAAGCCTGTTTATTTAATAAGTGGTGAAAACGTTTAGTGGAAATAGAATTGATTACAATGAATCGGTTAACATCCCTTTGCTATCACAGACAAAAAAAAAACTGTATACACTGTTAGAGCTACAGAGGGCATCATGGTTAGCAAGCTGTATGTCCAAAGAGGCACTGTACTTAAAGGACATGGAGTGAAATATGGAGTGGGAAACATTTGAACCAAGCTAGATCTTCTTTGCATCCTTGGTATTTACATAGAAAAGGTCAGTCAGGCTAGTGGGTGGGGAGGATAGTCTCATGCCAGAAATTTGTATCATTGCAGGTATTTGCAGACTACGAGAAGCTGCTGCATTCTGAGAACTACGTCACCAAGAGGCAATCTCTCAAGGTGATCCATCTCAATCCTGCTCCTCATGGTGTATTACGCCCACGTTGTGCTTATATTGTTACTGGCAGACAAAACGCTTCTGGCACGTCCTGCATGCATATCTTTGTGTAACAAGGAATGTTTCTTTAGAGACGCATAAGAAGTGATGGTGCACCATTCCACACGCCGTGTGTTCAAGCAAAATGCGCAGTAGGACACACCGGCTGCGGAGTGCTGGACTGCAACATTCTCATACTTGCTAACACGCAAACCCCTGGGGTCTTTCTCTGAGGCAGCTGCTGGGGGAGTTGCTTCTCGACAGACACAACTTCACGGTGATGACGCGCTACATCAGCAAGCCAGAAAATCTGAAGCTCATGATGAACTTGCTGAGGGATAAGAGCCCCAACATCCAGTTTGAGGCTTTCCATGTCTTCAAGGTAAAGGTCCACCAGGGGGCTCTGTAATATTTACTTGAATGTATGTCCCCCCCCCCCCCCCCACTGTAATGCAAACTCCCACGCAGTGGTAAAAATGTAAAAGTTGTAATTTTGTTAGTTTTGTAACTGGCTCTTCTTTCAAAGCACCTTTTATATCAGAGGTAGCACTCATGCTATGGTTTTTTTATAGTTCACTGCGTCTGTATTTCTACTTTATTCTGTCTTTATATAATGTTCTTTGTATTGAACTGTCATGGGGGTTGGGCGTGATGTGTTTTGCATATTGATGTGCTGGTAAATCAGTGCAGATTTCAGGGACAACTCGGTGTCTGTCTGTTCCACTCAGGTGTTTGTGGCCAACCCCAACAAGACACAACCCATCGTGGACATCCTCTTGAAGAACCAGACCAAGCTAATTGATTTCCTTAGTAACTTCCAGAAGGATCGCACAGATGACGAGCAATTTAACGACGAGAAAACATACCTAATCAAACAGATCCGGGACCTGAAAAAGCCTGCCTCTTAGATTCTTTTGGCCTTTGCAACTTTTTTTCTATTGAGAAAGCAACAGCAAGAATAGTACCGATTATAATTGTATTTAAAATTTTGAAAACATCTTTCTTAGTTTGTTTAAAAAGTTTGCAAAAAAGGAAAAAATAGTTCTCGATCACAGGTTCAACATCACATTAACATTGTATTATCAGTAGTGTAGTGCCATGTAAGGATTTAATTGCAAGGGTGTTTTTTTTTTTTTTTTTTCCCCTTTCTATAATGCAAGTTTAATTCTTTTTCGAGAGGAAACTGAAGGTTACAGGAAGCAGAGCTGGAGGGTGAAATCTTTGCAAAGAGCAGAGCTCCTTAACAGTCTGAAGCTGGTCTGGCCCGTGTTTTTGTGTGCATGTGAATAGCTAATGTTGATTTGAGGCTGAGTAATTTTGCCAACCTCGGTTTTACTATAAAAAGCCACGTTGGTGAGTTTTTTTTGTGATAAGTACATTTCGGTTATGCAGGTTGCTTCCTTGACATGGAAGGGGTTAAAGTCTTATCAAGCGTTCAGTCTACAACGTGCATTCCTTGTGTTATCCTTTACTAGGCACCATACAGCTTTTGAGAGCAACTTTTGTGATTACTTTGGGACCCATGTGGCTGTTAAGTAAAGGCACGGTTTCTTGCAAATTAACGATGAAATACGGTGTTACATACCATCCGTGGGAGATGAAAGCACTGAAAATGCAATTAATCGGAAGGATGGTTTCTGCTTAGCCTATGATAAGATATGATTGGGGAACATCAGTTTTATACAAAGTTTCACATTTCATGTAAATGGAATCAGTATTTGAGTGATAGCTGTCTTGTTTGTCATATTTGTGGGTGAAAGTGTAAGAAAGTAAAATCTTGATTTCTTTATGATTCAGTGCTACTAGTATTACTATATTCTTATAGCTGTATTCTAATATTTTTATTCCGTTTTCTTGAGGAACAGGGCTGCGTCAACTTTTTTTTTTGTCGTATAAAAGCTGATTTTACATGTAGGGAGCTGTTTAGAATGGTCTGGCACATTCTATTTTCGTTGCTCATTCTCAAGTAAAAAGAAGAGCAGAAGGGTGATATTTTATGCCTTGTATTTATACCTGTGTGGTTTTAAATGTAGTGATGATTATTCTTATTTAGCTTTGATTTATTACTTGCAATCGGGAGTATTGCACTGCGGGCCTGTGAAACACGATATTTTAAAAGGTGCCTTTTGCGTTGGTATTTTTGCTTTTTCTGCGTTTTGATGATATTTCCAGGGGAGCTGCGATGAAGCAATGAACCTCCTTTAGTAGACAACACTGCTATTTAAAAAAAATTGTCGTTAAGAAGTGCATATGACACATATTAACCAGCAATAGGGTCAAATGTCAAATTGCCAGGCCTTGAAATTGATTTCTCAGGACCACAACGTATTTCCTTTCCTGCCTGGATTAAAGAAAGGAGTTGAGAACATTTGTGGGATTTGGCTCAAGTGAGAAAAGAATTGTCAGGCAGGGCTCAGTCAGTCGTTTGAAAAACTGGGAGACGTTAAGATCTACTTTGAAAACAGTATGGTATCGTAAGCTTTTCCCAAGCTTTTTTGTAAAATAGATAAATGGAGAATGCAATGCAGTAGCAGCCAGAGTTAAAGCATGACAGAGAATGGATGGTGAAAAGCACTGATTGTAACCCAAGCCAGATTATTTGGCACTCCTGCAACGCATGGAATAAGTCTCCTAGTTTTGTTGCAGCACTTCTCCATTTTGGTTGAGGAATGTAATAACGGGACTACAGACTATTGTACGATTCCCCTGGATGTTACTGTCAAGGTCACCCAAAAAGGCAAATAAAGGAGAAATTCTCCAAAGTCTGTGGTGGTATTCTTCCCAAGTGACTTGAAATGTCTGTTGTAGATCGTTCAATTATTATTTTTAAAATTATGTGCTTAAATTTGTGAACTAGTAAGTTTGCCTGATCTTCCAGCGCTGTTAGCACACACAATAAATATACAATGTCTCAGAATCTGTTCTCGCGTTAATGGACGAGCAACGTAACGATAAGCAAATGGGTTAGCCAAGCATAAACACACATCGGCGATATAGAAACTCGGGACTGACAGCCCGCGTATATTCGACTGCGGAAAACGGGTCGCTGTGACGATAAATTCCTGAAACGGAAACCAAGCCGCCATTCTGGAGGAAAAGGAAAGCGAAACCCCAGTGTTAAACGGGCACTCCCAGTTACTTGTCGCGAGTAGTAGCCCGCGTCGATATGGAGCGGCGGCCAGTGATTTGTGGTTTCTGTCAAATGTCCGAGGAGTCTCAGACCACCGGACCGCTGTTAAAGAAAAACAGCGTGGTGGTGCATGAGAACTGTCTGGTAAGAGATGTTTAAATGGTGATACCGTTTAAGTCGTCTACGAGTCATTGTGTTGACTGTTCAATGTTGTTGACTTCCTTTCGCAGCTCTATTCCTCTGGTATTTACAGTAAGCACACGCCTGACGCCGATGACCTGCAGGGCTTCGACGAACAAGATGTAGTTGCGGAAATTAAGAGAGGCAGAAAGCTGGTACTGTCAACCTACCGACGAGAAGTCGTTTTCTCTACTCCTTACTCCCGTTTGTGCTCTCCATAATCGGAATAGCACTTGTATATACATTTGCCAGACGGTTTATCCGAAGCGGCATACAAATATGTCGGGAAAAACATCACAGGAATATCAAGTATGAATAACGAAACGAACATTTCAACGCTTATAGGAATTTGTAATCCAATTTGTAATGCCTAGCCTTCTCCAGACAGACAATGTTTTGCACTGTCTAGCATCCACATGCAATTCCAGGTTATTGACGCAGCTGAATTTTGTGCTAACGCATTAAAGTTGTCATATAAAGAGCCGTGCGAAGTCAGCGTGGAAACTAGCGCTCTCCCTGAATGCTAAAGAAATCGCAACATGTCCCTCGCTTCTTGGGACGAGTCACTGCCATTTAAGGTGAGCAGATGAGGACTGTACCGTAAGAAGTGTGCCAGTTGTGGGAGACGAACGAGCAACCTCGTGGTGTCACAGGCAGTTATGGGATCGGCCAATCTGCCACTAGCGACGTTGGAATTAATTTCGTACTGGACTAGGGCGTGATCATTAGCACCGGATTAACTCCCAAAACACCGGCAGTTCTGGCGTCACCGTATAAATGTCAGAGCGGCTCGTAAATTAAGAGCCAGTGTACTGGGAGGCCTGTAAGGTAAAGGCGGAGGATGGCTAATGCAGGTTTTGCGCTTGCCTTGTTAGAAATGTCATAAATGCAAGAAAAGAGGGGCGACCGTCGGTTGCGAGGTGAAGAAATGCAAGAAATCCTACCATTACCCCTGCGCCATGCAAGATAATGCTGAAAATGAGGAGCCGATCGCGGAGGGCGTTTTTAGGTGAGATCTAGGTATTGTACTAGAAAAAGAAAAAGAAGGTGCTCGCACTGACTCGTAATGTGTGCTGTCAGATTATTTTGCAGAGAGCACCGTAAATCATCGGAGGAAAACTGCTTAGGTAAGTTGGGGTGGAATCATTGACGCCTCTCGAGGTGTTAAAAATAAATCAAATCCGGGCGGGAAACCGAATGAGTGACGTCAGTAGCCTCAGCGATCAAACCTAGCCTGTATCGAAACAGGTGGCATATTAATGAATATTTGGTACGTGTGTAATGCAAACTCCTATTAAATGGGGAAATTGTAAGGCCGCATATCTTCAGTTACTGCCGGTTTATAGTAGTACTCCTTATGTAGCCTAATCGTAAAAATCGTGAGTCACTGGCCCTAAATGGCACACTTGTGCCTTGCGGCACTCCTCAAGTGCACACCTCAATGACCTGTTGTGCGTGAAGGCTCTGGGATTCTTGCTTTTAAAAGCAAGAATTTAGGACACACTTTTTGCTTCACAATGTTGCCAGTAAATTGCTTTTGTTTTGACTGCAGTGATTTTTGCAATGGCTAAACTCAAAACAGAGAGTCGTGTGCAATACAGAAGAGGACAAAATATCTACACATGCATAAAAATGCTTGCATCAGGGAGTGAGCAAGCAAGTGTTGCATTCATGTCAATTGTAACTGCTGAAAACCATGACCACTGTCTCATGGTTGTGAGATGTAAATCATCCGGTTCTGCTGTAAGCAAATTTTGCCTGACCCCGCTTTTTAAGTTTAGCTATTTTCACTCAGGTATAAGTTTTCCATCATACATCTGTTTTCATTGCAGTTAGACATGTATCTCATCTGCTTTTTCAGGCCATGGAAATATTCATATGACGTAGATTAAAGATGTGAATGTGCTTTATCTGTGCAAATGCTTTTCAGTCATGGCGTTTGAACTTGTAGCTATGCAAGTGACGACGGTGAATACAGATTCGCAAAACCTGTATGCATGTAAAGAAATGAACATATTACAGAATAATACAAAACCTAAGAATGAAATACAAATGCAACCAGGACCTGCCTAAAATAAACCCAAATGTTATCTCATCCATTCCTGAAGTAAGTTACTGTGCAAACATTGTTACCAGTTTGGCCAAACTGGACAAGTAGCTTAATGTCATTACACTGCAGTATAAATTAGCAGTCTTACATAATCTGCATATTTACTTTAGAGTATGCGTATACCATAACATGAGAGCCAAAATGAGAGATGGGACACCCTATGGCGCTTCGCATCTCACAGACACGTGTAAATGAGGACCATAAGGGTATAGGTGTGCCATTTGGGACAGTGCCACTAACTCAATGATCTTGAGTATGTCCTTTAGAAAACCAGCTTAATACTTGTGCTTTGTGGTAGGGATGGGCGTATTGATGCTTAAAGGCTCAAGTGATACTTATTTGGTTTCGATTACCATTAAAAGCTATCGAGACTTTCCCCCTCCCAGCACCTACAGTATGTGAAAGTATTACACTTTAGGGTCATTCATACTTCATTTTTCCGTGCTTCGTTACGGACCACGGACACTATGCCAGGAGGAGGAAACGTAATGGTTAGGATAAGATGTCTGCCTTTTAAACAACCTGTGTGTGAGTGTTGTACTGTGTTTTTCAAACAGAAATCAATTCTGACACTGAAGAATCGATAGAAATAACAAACGACGATCAAACTGAAGACAGCGGGGACGAAGTCATGATCAAGGTGTGTTACATAGTAGGACTGATATCAAAGATAGGATGTTGGGGTCTGGAAAACAAAGCATTTGATCTAGCGCAAGGGCTCTCAAACCTTTTCAGACCAAGGACCCCTTAGAGGGGAAGAAAAATATTACAGACCCCCTGGGCATTGGGTGGGTGGCACCTGACCAATGATTATTTAAACAATTAATTGACTAATCGGGCAAATAATGCAATGATTAATCAGCAACGCTGAATCACCTGTTCAGCTTTTAACTTGTGTTAGTAGTTTTATTAGGCATGAGCTAGCTAATATCAAGTATAAGATAATGAAACCATCTTTTAAATACATTTTAATGACAGGTTTTGTAATGGAAAAATAAACTTACCCTCTCATATTCTTCACTCACGATAAATCTCCAACTTTTTCACAAAAAATAGTTTCTCGTTAGTAAACATTTTTCAATTTAGTATAAAAATAAACGGCATTGGCCGTTTGTTGTTGTTGTTTAGTCACGCAGTCGTGTCCGACTCTTCGCGACTCCATGGACCACAGCACGCCAGGCCACCCT
>JAACJT020000062.1:374622-385988 GCA_009936485.2 Gymnarchus niloticus
GCTACAGTGGCAATCAAGATGGACAAGCTACTCAAAAAGGAACTTGATCTGGAGCTTCATGACTCGATTTTTTGGACGGATAGCACAACGGTGCTCAAGTATCTGAGAAGTGAAAGCACCAGATTTATGACTCTTGTAGCTAACAGAATCTCCTTGATCCTGAATCATTCTCACACTTCACAGTGGAGATATGTTGATACAACCCTAAATCCTGCAGACTATGTTTCAAGAGGACAGACTGTTGAGGCCTTTTTGAAGAAAGATTGATATGCTAGTCGCAGATGGAGACAAGTCCAGTATATCACAGATATCTTTGGGAAGCACTGGTGTAAGGAATACCTCACACAGCTGCAAGAACGCCAAAGATGGTGTGTTCCAAGAAGGAATTTTAAGGTTGGCGACGTAGTATTGATCGTGGAAGACACCTCTCCGAGAAATTCCTGGCCTCTTGGACAGATTATAGAGACTTTACCTGATGGGAAAGGTATTGCTCGACAAACAATGGTCAATTAAGCGCATTTAGGCTCCTACATTATGGCTCCCCGTCCAGGAATCGAACCCCGGTCTCCCGGGTGACAGGCAAACACATTACTGCTTCATGAACAAATTGTTATATGGTACATATACATGCACACATCATAAACATTCACCTCAAAAAAAAAAAAAAAAAAAAAAAAAGAAAATGTCAAGTGAGCCAGCATTCAAATCACTGCCCACTCAATTCACCCATATGCCCCCCCTTACCTCCCCATCCGATGTGAGGACCATGGAATGATGAGATCCACAGGCCACCGCAGTCACTTTCTTGTTTGTCAGACTGGGATTGGCACTCACCAGGATGGGTGACAATCCCTGATTGGTGGTCCCATTGCCCAACTGGCTGTAGCCATTGTGGCCCCAGGCAAACAGTTCTCCCTCTATGGGATAAACACAGCACCACACTAGATTCTAGTGATGGGACAAATGAGGCTTCAAAACTAACCAATCAATGCTGAAGCTAAATGAGGCTTCAAAACTTGATAGGTCGGAGTATCCCAAACTATCAATCAATGCTAGCTACCACTATCGGCATTGATTCCCACAGACAATGGGTTTTGAAGCATCACTTGTCCCATTACTAGCTTTAACCATTACTTCATAAGTGGTAGGCACTACAGTTTATCTACTGCACTGGACATGCACATACTAAAGCCATGTAATCCAATATAACTCACATCGTGCTTGGCCCCCCCCATATTGTACCTGCAGTGGCCAGCAGGATGTGAGGCCCACTGCCATAGCTCAAGCTGACCACCTTCTTCCCACTCAAGCAGTCCACCTTCTTGGGGACAATGGTGCTCTGGCTGTCTCCTGTTCCCAGGCAGTTGCTGCAGTTCAGACCCAATGCATACACCTGGATGGGGTAGAACCAAAACTTACTGCTTCGCTGCCAAGAGAAATCCCCCATCAGCATCTTTAGAACACACAGCACCGCCTGCCTCCTGAGCATTCAGTATTTGAAGTCTAGCCTTCACCAGGCAGCACTGTCACACAGGCAAACATATGAATCTACATCTCCAAAGAGCAACCCCAGACACACTGGGGCCCTCTTCATACTACAAACCTCATCATCATGGGTGCAGTAGATGGCTTCATTGGCAGAGGCACCGAAGACACAGGCCTGGCAGATGGATGCAATCTCCTGAGGTCCAAGCAGGGAGAACAGGGGCCACTTGCTCACATCTGCCATGCCAGAAGCCCTCACAGGAACTGCACTGTATTGGGACAGAGGCAATAAGCAATAACTGCATAACCCCTTCCCTCACTGTTTACACTGCTGTCGCTAGACCCTTCACAGGCATCAGCACAAGCCAAATCGCAGACATGTAAACTGAACAAGGGTACACCCATGATGGAATGTTTCATCTTGACCACTTTATAGTGGTCACGCTAAGCCAGGTGACCACCTGTGTGTTTCCACAGGCGTCGTATCAAGTATACACTGCCCCCAAACATCAGGCGGGTTCTGCTTTATCCCTTCATAGTCCGTAGCTGTATTTCACTGTGTGCCGGTTCTAGCCGTGTCTTTTAAGCATTACTCGAAAATATGTTTAAGCCACACGGCAGGCACATCCTCTCGTTCAGTAACCGTAATGATGAATTTACACGCCTGTCATAAGACCCTGGCTCAGACACTGCTTCTCCCCGTTGCTCACGCCACTGACAGGTACAAAGTTGTGATGGGACAAATGAGGCTTCAAAAGCCGTGGTGTGTGGGAGAATCCTGAACCAACTAATCCAAGCTCGCGACTGGTTTTGAAGCCTCATCTGTCGCATCACTAGAGCTGTCTACCAGCACCGGGGTGAAACCGTCCGGATCCTGGATTTCAAGGCCGAATTATCAGCCAAGGCGGGGCGCCCGACAGACAGCTTCATAGCCTACACTGCCTTGTCCCAGGCAAACTAGAGTGCTTTACTAATAAACACACAAACCGCGATTTCACGCTACAGATAACCAGGCGTTAGCGCTCATCCGAAAGCGCTGGACTGCAGCCACCAGAACCCTTTTACTACAGTAGAGTGTAGATCCACTAACATACATTAGCACTGCATTTTTACAGCGGGTAAACTATCCTGGGAAGAGGAGACATTTAAGCTAGTCGATACACCGCGCAACCTACCTATGAATCGCTGGTGTGACAGGAGAAGTTTTATCAAAGAAGCGATAGTCACTTCCCAAGCGGAACTTCCCGAGGCTTCCGGAGCTCCGGCCGCTCGCGGCGCCTGATTTTCTCACCAGCAGACAATGAGGTCACCACATCACGTGATGCGGAAATGAGACCTGAGCAAGCAAACTCAGAGCAACCGTCACTGCTCGTACACGAAACAGAAGCGTGGGTACTTCCAGACCACGAACGGGGACTTAAATGCTGTGATGCTTATTATTCTCAAAGATACTTGAACACACCTATCCTCCCGAAGTACCCAAGCCATTCTTTTATTGTTACCGCTCACGGGCCAAATGAAAAAATAGGTGAAACTTAGGTATGGTTATGGTCAATCCTAAAGTTGACTTCATGATTAATGACATTTTAGCTAAACGTTATGGACGGGGTTGCCTGGAGCTTATATCAGGCAATATGGGATACAAGACTGGGGTCCACCCTGGATTGGGATGCCAGTGTATCACACAGCACAAACACACACATACACAATAATACAATATAAGCAATTTAGAAATGCCAGTTAGCCCAAATTGAATGTTGTTGAACTGTGGTTGGAAACCTGCAAAGCACATGGAGAATATGCAAACTCCAGACACAAAGAGGGGGATGAGGGATTCAAATCCCCAACCCTGGGGGCACAATGCAACAGTACTAAACATTGTACCACCTTGCCCCATTATACATATAAATCCCAATTTTTCTTAAATTTTTTTCTCATTTCAACAGGAGTTTAAATTTATTTCCTATGTTAAAGTAGATGTGCAGTAAAAATACAAATATTTGTTCAGGTGGGGATGGAAAGGGTAACAGTTGGCCTAAACCAGGAGTGTCTGCAAAGGACTGGTGAGGGTGCAGGTTTTCATTCCAACCAAGCAGAAGCCACACCTGATTCCACCTGTTTAATCAGTTGAGCTTGGCTTTCAGTCAACTCAGATGTGGCTTCTGCTTGGTTGGAAAGAAAACCTGCACCCACACCAGCCCTTTGTGGATAAGATTGGACACCCCTAGCCTAGACTGATTATTTCCCTTTGATGGCATCTGCTCCTGCACCAAAGCTTCCATCCATGCCACAAGTTTCACCTCCCACTCTTTGCTGCCCCATTTCCAGGACCCTCCCTTTCACCACACACTCAGCTGTGTAACCACAACTAGCTTAACTACTCCCTTTGTCTGTTGTGTATGTTTTAAGACAATGCCATTGGTTTGGTTAAATAAACAGTCGATGACAAAAAGTATCAAGGTGAGTCTTTTCCGTATTAGATGGGTTTCTGGTAGTATTACCACAGGGGTATTGTGTCATTGGACTGTGGAGTGGCTGGTTCCATCAGTCAAGTCTCTGTAATCCACATGCTTTGTTGTCAATATTTACATTTATCTCTGCCACTGTGAGCTCTGCATTCATAAGTTAGCGCACCTCCCATGTATGCCCTGCTAACAACCAAACGGGAGTGTTCAAGTGGTTCACAGTATCAGGGTGAAGTAACCATAGCACTAGGTTCTTCTACTGCTGAACAGTCTAAGGTCATGCAGCAGCCTGAATAACTAGGGGCTCTAGGAAGCCTTCCATTCTATGGACAAGCTAATTGAAGACAAGTAAGAGCTGAGCTGGTGCCATCCCAGATGGTGGCCAAATGGTTCCATTATTGATCTAGGTGTTCTCATGGTCTAGAAACCCCTGATGCTTGAAGACTATGCCCCTGCTGACATTTGGGTTGAATATTCTCATTGCCACCGCACTCACCACCCACTGGGCTTCTGACACGTATCACACCCACCATATGGACAAATACCACAGCAAGAGAGTAGCGGAGACATTTCACGCAGGTTTAAACACCCTGGTAAATATTTGATTTGAACTGAGAAGACTTGACAACATATGAGGGATGACTGACATCGAAAAGCCTTACCAGAGTGATGCTCACAGCAGAGTCGCAATATAATGGATATTAACATTGTGATTTGTTACTTTTCAAATGTCGAATTTTAAGGACTTGCAGACTACATCACTATTCCCTTAGAGTCCTACATTTTTTGAGAAGGGGAGAAACATTTGAATTATCTTTAAACTGTCTTTTTTGCAAGCACAGGTATAGTTTCCTGATGTGAGGATAACATAGCGTGTGTGAAAAGGCCAGAATTATTTCTGGACATGCTCACAGTAAGAAAGGGGGAAATTTAAGCCCGGCTTCTTGATGGAATTCCCCTCAGATACGTCTCTCCTCGCCCTTCATACATTTTCGTTTACTCTTTTCCCATATCGATGATCTTCAACATCTAGTGAGGCTACACATAATGATTTAGAAAGAACTACATGACCAAATTACGATGATCATTTCTTGTATGAACATCAACAGAGTCTGAGATGTGTTTGACATATTTCAGATAAATCATTCAGTGGCATTGCAAGTCACCTTCAAACGCACAGAGTCATTCTATTTCTCCTTCTTCTGAGACACGCTCATATGGGGCTTGTGCATCTTCTTCAGGCACAACCAAGACTGCCTGAGTAACAGTGCTGGAACCACCACCCACACTCCATTGAAGAACACAAGGTAGATCCACAGGTAGAACCAGTTGCCAGTGTTAAGGTTGGGGCTACCCATCAGCCAGTCCGGGCAGAATGTCATCCATCCTCCATACAGTTCACACACACACAGTGTGATCTGGACAAAATGCCTGTAAGGGGCGAGGCAGACTGGGAAATTGATTTAACCTCAGCCACAGAATGAAGAGAGACACTGGCTGTGGGGCACAGTCTCAACTTGACTTCAGGAATGAATTATCCAGAGATAGGAAGGTACTTACTCATGAAACCAGCACATCTTGGCTGACTGCACCTTACAAGCCTAGATTCTAAAAGTTACTATACATGTCTGTGTACGGTCAGAGTGTCCTCAATAAAAACACTTTCTTGAACAAGAGTCACTGTATTTTTTGGAAGACAGAATCTCAGCTCACCTGTAGTGTTTGTCTTTGACGATGGCATAAATAAGTAATAAGGCTAGTAAGCCATCCAAAACCACCGTGAGCAGCTCTATTGACACAATGGTTGGGTCCGAGTGAAGCCAGCGCCGATCTGCCTTGCCGTACTCCTTCCCTGTTTGAAAAGGGTATGTATGAAATGTTAAAGCATGTATGCTGTAGTACCATTACACAACCACCACGGCGAACTACACTACAACCGTGTGTCTCCACCAGGGGTCCCCGTACGGCTGCTGTCGCGCTCGTTTTTGCAAGACTTTGAACTGTCTGGCAAAGTAAAAAATATGTGTGTGTGTGTGTGTGTGTGTGTATAATATATGTATATATATATATATATATATATATACATACACATACACACACACACACACACACACACAAATTATAAGCGAATACTTGCACAGTTCGGCAAGGAGGTTGTCGGAGGTTGCAACCGTGCCGACGAGTGACATGTAAACGAACGGGCCTTCCTGAAAAACATACCACAAAAACCCAAGCACAGTTAATACACTACGCGTTCGTAACTTCAATTCGATTAGGTGACTATTACTGTTTTGATCTCGGTTCAGCCCTCGTCCGCCGAATCCGGATCCAGGTGAGCTCACCAGGGTGATGTGGACAATCGCATCGTAGCAGAGCCACACTAGGACCCATCGGTCCGTCGCCGAACACTTTCTGCCCCACAGCAGAGCCAGACAATAGCCCAGCGCAAACTGCGCAGCGCAAGCCAGGAGCGAGCACACGGCGACAGGCGTCAGCAGACCAAGGACTTCGGCCATCGCGGAGGACAGCGCAATTTTCTGGAAGGTCTGGGAATAGCCGGGGGCAACCGCAGACTTGGCGTGATTTCGGTTCTGACCTACTGGGAGATTTACTTTCCCGCCCCTGAGCAGAGCCTGCCGTGATGACCGACTCTCCCATTGGTGTTGGGGGCATCGCTCCACTTTAACCCTTTCCACACAGTACGGGAGCGCCCGGCGTATGAAGGGCTTTTTGAATATGCCAATTAAAAATCTCACTCGCATATATATTAAGGTTATGGCAACAATTATTGTAACTTAACTAAATGCGCCTACATTTGAATTTGTTCTCTTGATTTCATGCATTAGAGAAAGTGTGCAATAATCAGCCTATCCGATACAGGGAGGTTTTATGCTCAATCAATTACTTACAGAAAATGAAGTCGTGGTCGGTCGATAGGATTTGCGGAGGCGGTCATCCTACCAGAACCTGAGAGCCCAGCGGTGCATTCAAAAGAAAAAGGAAAGGGAAGCAAGAGATGCTGAATTGTTTGTGAATGTCAGAAAAAAAAGCACGTCTGTCCAAAAATCAAGACAGTATAAAGCAAGACGGTGCTAACACAGATATCACACCTGCGATAAACAGAAAGGGGCAAAATGATTTGAGAATAATTATGGGTCAGTCGCATTTCTGTTCTAACGACCATGGTGTCAGAGCTGGTCAGCAAGTTGGATTTTGATCTTATGAACTAACCTGCAAAGGTAAAGAAAAAAAACTTCTACAGGTGAAAACGGTTTCAGTTCATTTTATACTTTCAGAGCACTGATTACACTATGTAGTAATTTTTTTCTTCTTCTTCCTGGGCACAATGTGTTATTTCCTAATTGCTTATGCGTAAATGGAAGAGACCTATTTTTCCTCTTCAAACTTTGCTTTTGTGACCTGGGTAATTGGGGCTGATGCATGAGTGTGAATTACATTTCGTTATCCAGGTCACAAAAGCAAAGGTTGAAGGAAATAATGGCCATTTTCTATACTTTTATAGCCGTATCAATTAACACATTATCCAGGAACAAAATTTGTTACATAGTGTTATTGGCTCAATAAGAGATGTATAACCGTTAAGCCAATTTGCTAGGCCTACAGTTTTTGGAATACAAGTTTTTTTGATTGCAATATTTGAAGGGAGCTGCAGCAATGTGAGACTTGTGTATCGTTTACCCATGACACTCAAAGCTATGATGTAAACACCCCTGTGATCTTAGCGTTAAGAAATTTCTCAACCTAACTGTAGGGCGATGGAAACAAGTTTAAAGGTAATGGCTGATACCCAGAGGCGTGTAGAGGTCTTACTTGGGCTCTGCACCCCACAAAAGAAGTGAACTAGGAAAGCACAAAAAAAGTCAATCATGAGACTAAATCCAGGACCTTGGACAGCGGCAAGCATTGCATTTTACACACCTGTACTCGGAGTGTGTTGACGGTGACCGCTACACTTCACCACAGCGTACACATTCAGCATGTCAGCCCAACCTGAGGAACGATGATGAAAATCCAAAGTGGTAGAGGAGTGGGACACACAAAATGTTACAGGACAATCAGTGGGAGCCTGGCTTTGAAATGCTTGTGTAGGATCAGTGCATTGAATTAATCCTCATCCCATTTACCCCTTAGAAACACATCCCCACACAATCACCACACCACACACAATGGCTAACAGCAAGTTTATTTTGGTTAGGATCAGTAATACAGAGGCCAAGTCCTGAGGGAGTGATGAAAACAGCAATGTCACCATGGGGACCCCTTGGAGTCCTCCTAGAGATGACACAGCTATGTGTGGAGCTTTGCGGACAGATAGGGTGCAGGGCAAGGCTGAGGGTCAAGGCTAGGGTGTCTACCAGAATACTACAGTCGGCCAACAGACACGTCCTGACAGGCGGTGACAATCCCATCCCCTGCCTGAGAAGTTTCATGGTAAAATTCCAGCAAGTGGGAAAAGCCCACACCCAAAATAAAACCCAATTCTCAAACACCAATAAGAGTCATTTTCTTTTCCTGCTCTGAAAAAGGTTGTGCTGCTTAGAAATGAAAAACCAAAAGGCACAATGATTTTCAACTCACCTTTAATATGCACAAGAGTTGAAACAGCGAGCCACCTTAAAGAGAAATTTAATCTAAAATTTATAAAACGATATAAACAATCAGAGGCCAAAATGCTATGTCGTTTCTATTATTTAAAACAAGTTTTTTTTTTTTCCTCAGCAAGTAAAAATCTTGCAACAAACAAGCTTGTATCGGATGGCGATACAAGGCAAAAACTAATCTTTAAAGTGGCTCTTTCAAGGCGTCTAAATAGTGCATTTCTGTACACCCGCTAGTTTTGTTCAAATTTTTTACGGCTCTGACTGCTCTTCCTGAACACCCAGGTTCTCTTCAGTAGTTAGCAGCCAAAACTTAACTACATTAGTCCAAAAGCAAAACAGCTTGCTTTCGATCCCTTTACAAGTAAATGCACAGGGAAATCAAAAGGTTAAATGTCCAGTCACAATAGCGAGAATACCCATTTCTGAAAGCGGTACCGTCTGTCAGCGCATCACGTGGGTCAAAAAACAGCTTCCTGTTAAACTCAACAGCAAATATGATGCTAGAATCGGGAGCAGCTCTACACAACCCTTAGACAGAAAGCATTTCCAACAAGGCAATCTCATTTGTACATTTAGGGTCAGATGCAGTTAATCTAAGAACAAAAAATGTATATATACTGGAACACAAAGTATTGCAAAGACAACGGGTGACTGACCCCATCGTCATGTATTTAAATTTGAGCAACTGGCACTTTCCACAGACAGTAAGCGCGGGTCACTACTCGGAAAATGAGTATAAGACTGACAAACCAAAAAAAACACGCGGAAGCTCCACAGTTTAAGTAATTCTACTACAATTTTATCCTTGTCCGTCTTAACCTATGTAAATTCTATAAAAAAATTAAAAATAAAGAAAAAGCCCAAAGCGAGACCAGTGTTTGCAAGTTTGTGTTTTTGAGGGAGGAAAATGGTTTGGATTAGGGCCACGGTGAGTTCAGATAACACCAGCTCAGGCTCACGTGAGAGTGGGACTCCACAAACCTCACAGCCAAGCTAGTCAGGAGGGACTCCAGCAGTGATGTTACTGATGCAGGACCTCAGTCTCGCTGTGAAAACTGTGAACCCTTCAGTCTTCGCTCCAGCAAAGTGTCTATCGCAACATTCCCCAGGTCTTATTTTCCGGGTCCTACACTTGGAAATCAGTGCTGCAAAGTATTCTTCTTAAACCTCATTCTCAGAACTGTAATAAAATTAACACTATTCCCATCTCCGAATGTGCGCCTTCAGTTGTTTTAACAGTCATTTTTGCAATTAAAATTTTTCTAATACATAAAAACATTCTCATGATAGCTCCCAAAGAGAGAAAGAAAAAAAAGGGGGGGGGGAAAAAACAAGGGTTCCTCAGTCCACTGTGGTTCTCTGGCCTCCTCCCTCCGACCCAGAACTCAAGGCATCGTCACATGGCTATCACCTGTCCCGCACAGCCTGGCTCAGAGGCGGAGCCTCAGTCCGGAAGCTGTTTGGCTCGGTGATCACTTGGTTGAGCCTGGGTTGATTCCAGGGAAGTAAAAGGGATGAAAGGGGGACAAGGGGGAACCCAAGAAAGAAAAACCCTTTCACACCGATAGTAGGATTTTTCCTTCTTATTAAGATGAGCTTTTAGGTTCATGCACAAGCAGCTCCTTTCATTTGCATGTATTTGAGCAAGAGGGACTTTTGGCAACCACAGAGAGTCATGAAGCCTTTTTCCGTCATGATGTCTCCGTTACCCAGAGGCATCTGGGTGGGTGAGGGGAGGGGGAGGATCGTCTCAAATAGTCTCTGATCCTTCAGTGCGTGGTCGCAGTGTGCGCTTCTGGTTAGTAAATCTACTCAGGTCTCCTGAAGGTGACAGGGTGCTGAGGAGCAGGTGGATGGGACAGGATTCGGGCTTTAAAATTTGAACTCCTTGGTCTGGAGGTTGGAGGCTGGGTCGAAGTTGAATGTCCCCCCTTGAGTGGCTTCAGGGATCAGGCTTGGATCTTCATCAATCTGGGGGGACAAAAAAAGAGGTCCATCATGAGAAATGAGATCAGCAACTTTGGGACCATTTAAAAATCCCCAGTGGTGCCAAAATGGGACCATGCTAATCAGTACAGATAAGCTACAGACTACCGATGCAAGTTAGCACACTCAACCAGACCATGCAAGTCAGCGAGGTTAACTTCCACCTTAAGTCAGTGAACCTACATCATCTCCTGAAAAGTACTGGTCGATGATTTCAAAGGCCAGTTTGTAGATCTCTTCATTCTCATGCTGCTGCAGACACTCTATCTTCTCCAGACCTATGATGAAGATGAGGTATTTGAGTCAACACAACTCTTGACAAACAGGCGTTGGGAGACTCAAATCGAGGGTGGGGTGATAAGGGCGTTCAATCTTACCACCACACTCCTCGATGATCTCGGCAATAGTGCTGGCCTCCTCGCCAGCCATGATCAGAATGTTCTTGAGCCCGTCCAGGACAACCTGAACCACCTGAGAATCCTTGACGGACAGTAGGCTGCAGAAGGGTGGGACCACATTCTGCTGGACCAGGTACTCCACCTGTCCAAAATCAAAGCCATGAATGACTAAGCAGCATCTTAGAATGAAGTGCACATTGGGGGCACACAGAACATACCTGGTCTTTCCTTCCACTTATTGTCAAGTTGCTTATTGCCCATGCAGCCTCTTTCTGTGTGCCAAAGTCACCCTGCACAGAGTGTGGGGGGGGGGGGGGGGGGCAAAAATTAATAAAAATTTCGCAGGGGGGGTGGGAACGAGAGGACAACAGAGGGGCAGCTCCCCCCGGGGGGAGTGCTTTTTTAAAATG
>JAACJT020000062.1:386040-438110 GCA_009936485.2 Gymnarchus niloticus
CTCTCTTTTTTCTTCCTTTTTTTTTTTCTTTTTCTGGCTCCCGGCGGCGTGGTGGTGGGGGGGGGGGGGGCGGGGGGGGGGGGGGGGGGGGGGGGGGGGGGGGGGGGCGCAAATATTAATCACAATGTCGCAAGCGGTCTGGAAACGACAGGACAGCAGAGTGCCAGCTCCCTCCGGTGGAAGTCCTTTACTAACATGACCAATTCTCATTTATATAACGGTTGCCTAAGCAGACTGAGTTTTATTCAACAGTTAGACATTATTGGACTGAAATGACATCGAGTGACAACCCAGGTGGGATTCAGAGACAAGGTGGGCGTGGGGTCTCCACCTTGGCCAGCTGGTGGATGATCATGGGAATCAGGCCTGCGTCAATCACAGCCTGAACCTGCTGCTGGTTCCCAGCTGTAATGTTGGACAGGAACCAAACCGCCTCCTACAAGAGCAAGATGACACACAGACATTCATTTTGGCTTAGCAATGGCTATGAATGTGCCGCTTAACTCGACCGGGGTTTTCCATGGGCTTTCAAACACAACCGGCAAACCCCAAACAGGGACTGAATGTCACACTTTAAAGGTTTGGTACATGCTCTAAAGAAAACACGCAAAAACAAACACGTACCCCAAATGCTCAACTACAGACAGTTTACATGCCCGGACCTCTGTGACCAAGACGGTCCTGTCACCTTGGAAATGCAGGTCGCCCCTACACAGTCTAAGCTTCACAAAAATTGACGCGCAGCAGAACACCAGCATACGTTAACAATGTTGCCAAGAGGAAATTAATTGGGCAGGTATGCCAAGAATGAAGCTGTGGTCATAGTGATGGGTTTTGAAGCCTCATGTGTCCCACAGCGGGTGGGAGTATCTTGAATTAACCAATCAAGGTTGGTGATACCCACCACAGGTTTTGAAGCCTCATTTGCCCCATCACTAGCTGTGTGAACAAAGTACGAGACTGGGAGAAACATATAGCAGGCCAAAAAGGACAGGCAGACCTGCCACCTTTGCATGGACTCTCACCTTGTTAATCTTCTCTTTGGGGTGTGTGAGCAAGTTGGGAAAGTGGGACAGAACGTCACAGTTCAGCACAACCTGCGTCTGCTCGTCCGTGCCGGTCACTATGTTGCCCACCGCCCTTAGGGCAGCAGTCTAAAACAGGAAGTGATAGTTTAGCTCTACCACAGTCAACAAGGAGCAATCAAATGGACTAAACTCCATTACATGGTACCTCACCTGAACTTTGACCTCTTGGTGGCTGAGCAGTGGTACCAGGAAGGGTACCACCCCCGAGTCGATAACCATTTGGATCTGTTCGTTTCCTCCGTCAGTCAGGTAGGACAAAGCCCACACTGTGTCCACCAGAATCTATCATGAGAGGGATGGTGCTTTCAGGACACAACCAATTCATGCTGGCTCATTAACAGGAATTGGCTATTTAATCTGCATCACCCGCAAGAATACTAGAATACTGTTTAAGAATCTAAAGTGATTTTTGTGTGGACAGCTCAGTTGCAAGATGCATGACTTCAGCAGGATAGACATAGTGCATCTTGCTCAAGAGTGATGTTTTTCAAGCCTGAGTTAAGGCTACTCATAAGTGCCTTTTTTATATTTAAAAAAAAATGAGAAATTGTCAATAAGTAAAGCACCTTTTAGATCTTTGGCCGTACAGAATTTGCTAACATTGTGGGTTAGAATACATTTTTTTTTTTTTTTAAATTTCCCATGAACGTTGGGCCTAGGAATGGACATCTATGCCTGTGACCCTGAGGGGACGTGAGCTAGTGGAAGGAGACTTCAGATTCCTACAAATCAGACTGGTAACGTCTGTTTCATGGACCACTGAAGCTCTATCTTGCCCAATAAAAGGAAGCAGAATGTTTTGTGCCAGCAGACGTTTACAGGAAGCATGAGCTCACATGACCACGGGAAGTGGCTGACTGGCATGGTACTTACATTAATATCGGTGTGATATATCAGAACACACAAGGCAGGCAGGATCTGAGAAAGACAGAGAGATTGGCTGACTAAACAGCAGACAGATGATTCAGTGATCTTACAGGCAGGAGCTCAAAGTTCTAAGGATGGATCAGTCCCCTTTGGCAAATTGGTGCCATCGCTACATTTTGAACCTCCAGCCTCATCAGAAAAAGCTTATCACGTGGTGCCTTTGTCTAGGGCTGATGCTCCCCCCAAGGGTCACAAATACAAGGAGCAAAAATAGACAAGAAATGAGGTAATGTATAGGCAGACAAAATACTGGGCAACACACAGAAGAGACAGGACGACCGCAGAGGATAAGAAAATTAACGTCAATTACACTCCAGCCATTGTCACCACTGTCAACCGTGACCATACTACCACTGATGACCACGCAGCACAAGACATGACTGGTAGCCCTCACACACGGCTTCCCAACAGCCCAAAGTCCAGCCCATTGCTCCATTACTGTGAAGGAAAGACTTGCAGGCAGGAAAGGTCAAGCGAATCACCCTCTGGTTGCATACACGAGATTGTGATTCTTTGAGAACAAAAAGCACAGGAGTTACAGCCATTGGCTGGCAAGCCTACTGTCAGGTAACGCCAGTGCAAGAGCAAAAATAAAGGAAAAATTGCTTATGATAAGTGACAGAGGGAGATGTACATGGGAGCATCTGGACGACTCTACAATAACATACAGATCTGCTGGCCTTGGAGGGTCCTGGCGACAAGCACTAACCTGATACAGTGCAAAGAGAGTTGCCACCTCATTGGTAACAATCACACAACCAGTTTCAAACCACTAAAGACCACTAGTGCAGCTGTGCATCCACACTGGACAAAATGTGAGAATCATACACATAAAATCTAAATTAGTCATGCAGATGTTTTTGTCCAAAACAACGTGCAAATGAGGCAGATTTTACATCACATACATACAGCTGTCGAGGACCAACTTTGGCGCAAGTGCCACTAGGTTAACCTTCCAATGACTGAACAGTAACTGGTGCAAGACAGTACCAGAACAAGAGCTATACAAAACACTGCATTAGAGCCTAAACTACAGTTCATTTTTAAAACTTCAGACTGACAACCCTGTACACAAAATCCAAGTGACACACAACGTAATCACAGGGTGTGGCTCCCTGGCAGGCAGGAACAGGCCTTACCTCTTGCACAGTCTCTATGGGTGGAGGCGGGTCCTTGTTCCTGCACAGGTTCACAATGACCCAGGTGACGTTCCGCAAGAAGGTGATGGGAATGGAGGGATTTATGAAGGACAGCAGTGGCTTGACCACACCCAGCGAGATGACGTAGTCTCGGCACTGAGGGCCGTCACCTGGAGATGCAGGAAAGAGGGTGTCAGGAGACCCAAATTCGGCCCCAGAAAAACAGAAAGACAGGGGTGAGACTTCCTGCAATGGAGCGACTCACCGATGATGTTGCCCAATGCCCAGACAGCCTGTTCACACACGTTCTGGTGGGGGGAGTGCAGCAATCGCAGGAAAAGAGGAACCGCATCTGAGGGCACGGTCAAACAATGATCAGAGGTGTAGTTCAGATATGTCCTGCAACTAAACCATCTACAATGACCAGCACAGCGGCAGAGGAGTTTGAGCCAGACAGAAACAGGCCTGGCAGAACCATGTCGGCTACGAGACTTACTGGATTTGACCACGGCCTGGGTCTGTGCAGAGGTGCCGGACGCGATGTTGGTTAGGGCCCAGGCTGCCTCGAACTGTAAGGAAGGGCTGTGGAGAACACGCAGTACTGTCACCCACAGATGGCCCACTAGAACCAAGCCCACGTCACTCCGATTCTCCTGAGGCAGCTCCCTACATTTCTGGTTACACCGCTCTAGAAGCTCTGCGGCTGGAAATCACAAACATCCTTTTCCACTAAGAAACCCCTCCCCCACCCAAAAAAAAAAAACTATACTAAGCACTACAGATGCCAGCCGTTTCTCTGACATTCCAGCAGCGCCACTGTGACTGGGACGTCTCGCTCGGGTTAGACGGCGGAGCTTGGGAAAAGACGGATATTGCCGGTGAGGAACACGTATTTATTTCCGTTGGAGCACAGCGGCAATGGTCTGACTGTGACGTGGCATGTACTCCCCGGCATTCTGTCCCAGCGACCTCTGACCTTTATGTTTGGCCCAGATGTTCCTGCACATACCAAGATAAGAAAGCACAAATCTAGGCCTACAATTACAGCAGCCAAAGACCCAGGATCCAGGGATTAAAAGCAGAGTCTGTTGAACGATCCAAGCTGAAAAATCAACAATGTTTTTGCTTCATTAGGTACACCTGTTCAACTGCTTGTTGAAGCATATATCAAATCAGACAATCACACGGCAGAAACTCAATATTTTTCAGGCATGTGGACATAGTGAAGAGGATCTGTTGAAGTTCAAACCAAGCATCAGAATGTGGAAGAAAAGTGATTTAAGTGAGTTTGAACGTGACGTGGTTGTTGGTGCAAGACGGGCTGTTTTGAGTATTTCAGAACCTGCTGACCTACTAGGATTTTCATGTATAACCATCTCTAGGGTTTACAAAGAATGGTCCAAAAAAGAAATTACCAGTGCTCACTGGATGTCATCTGGGCGAAGACACTTTGTTGATAGCAGAGCTCAAAAGAATGACACACACCTACCCATGTGAACCGCCTTCCCCCAGAAACCAAACACACTCACTTGTCATCCCTCTCCAGGCATTTGACAAGGATCGGTAGAATTCCAGACTTTATCAAGTCATCGATGGGGGGGTTTCTGTCACTCGAGAGCAGCTTTCTGCAACAAGACGAGGAGGGAGCGTCAGACGGAAAGAAAGAAGCAAGTCAGAAAAAAGGAAGAGAGCACCTGGTGGGGATTCAAGGCTAGGACACCAACGTTCCAGCCTTCAGGTAGGAAACGAATGGCCTCGGTGCCCACGCAGGCAATGACAGCATCTCATACACACACGGTCATTAACCAAGACACACAGGCTCACCTGGCCGCCTGCACCGCGCTGAGCTGGACGACAGGGTTGTCACTGATGGCTTTCTTCAGAGGGACACAAACAGCAACATTAGGACTCCCCACATCACCACGGGGCAACCGTGTTCAAAAGCCCACACCATTACTCATTTTCATAAAACCTTACCTGCAGAATCGCATCTAGCGTTACATTTTGCTAGGAGAAAGAAGAAACACATTAAAAACAAATCATAACATCACTCCCCACCCTACAACTTAGTGTTCACTTGTCAAAGTCTAGACAGGGGGTGTGACAGTGTGGAGCTGGGTAGGGTCATTGCTGAAGGAGTCAGTCAGCACATTGTGCGAATGCTGGGAAGCTGAGGGGCAGACTTACCCCTTTGAATTCTGCATCTATGTCAGAGTCTTCCAGGCTTTCATCCTGTGGGACGTTGCGTTTCTTCAGCAAGTGTTCATCTCTTTTGTTCTGGAGGAGGAATGGATCACATGTGACTGGCACCTTAATTGTCAAACACCACTGAGGTTCTGTCACAGAGTTCCTCCGAGTGTAATTTAATGGCTAATACTCAAACACAGTTTGAACGCTATAAAAAAAAAAATGAGTAAAGGGGTGCTTTTTAACATTAGTCTGTTTAAACAAGAGGACTCCAGAGCTACATGCTGTTCTTAACATCCACTGTGTTACACCAGAAAGAAACCAAGGTTAAGAATGGCTCGGCCGCACCCCCAGCTCTGCCAGCTACTCAGGCCAACACCTGGGGGATTAACGGCATATTTTGGGTGTTTGCGACTAAAAATGTGTGCGCAACCATGAAAAATAGTTTTGGTGCACCGGCACGATTGCCTCTAACACAAGCATATAAAAGGGTACAAGTGCGAATGACTTAAAAGAACGTGACTGTGCAGTTATCCATGTATGGTGAGATCCAACTCCCTTCCAAGGGCTACTTCTCATCCCGTTCAATGATTTTAAAAAACCAGCGTGAAAAAGTTCACTTTAGAAGAGAGCAATACTTATCCAGTGGTTCAGCTTGCTTGCATTCAGCAGCCAAACTATAGTCTATAGGGTTAACCAAGCATTATAGCGTATTAAAAAAATAATAATAAAAATAATAGGTAAAAACGGAAGTTGCTAATTCAGAATCGACATTTAGCAGCAATGCTGTAAAAAAAACGAGGGGGAAAGTCAGAGAAAAATTGGGCTAAAGATTTCACGTGTAAACTGGGAAAACGGTCTCATGTTTTGGTGATCACTACCGGCAACCCAAGCACGAAGCGGGAGGTGGTAGTAAAACATTCAAGCTCCACAGATGCATTCATTGACCTGTTGCAAGCAAACAACAGGTAAAACTATAATAAGTTGGGAAACTGACTTGCGCACAATGAGATGTAAGCCAGATTTAGCCAACACGGCGTCCACGATTTTCTAGCCTACCTTCTCCATGCACTTCCCCACCGGTTGTACCTCCACCTCGATGCACACTACTGCTGAAATATTTCAGAACCACTTGTTGATGTTTGGTGTTCTTAAATGCTTACTGAAACACTTTTTCAACCATCTTGAAATAAACTAATACTCTGGTATCCTACTTCCAGTGCATTTTCACAGCTGAAGAGAACCCGCCCGTCAGCTTCATCGCAGGTCGGCCAGGCGGTTTACAACACAGCGCTGGCTCACGTTAGATCACCGTACGCATTTCATAGAAACATATGCTGCGCTGAAGAGCAAAGCTCTCCAACAGCTGAATGAAGACCCAGCATTGGTGATGGTTAAAGAGGCATGTCAAATCCAGCCACACGGGCTTGAAGCTGGGGTAGGATGACATCCCAGGGGCCGGGACACATTGAGCCGCGGGGGTGCGTGTGGGGGTGGGGGGGGGGGGGTAGCTTTCCGATGCCATCAGGAACACACAAGCGACACCACAGGTGAGTGGGAGAACAACATTCTTTTTTTTGTATTTTAGAACCAACTGCTCAGGAGAAAGGAAGTACCAAGAACACTAAATGCTAAAATCAGACAAAATATTCTATTTCAGGAAAAGCAGTAAATCCAGCCAGAACGCAGGATTTCTAAGAAAGAACTTGGAAATCAGTACTGGCAGCCATCTAAAGCCCCATGTGACATGAGTTAAATGCATTATGGGAAATCAGAACTAGCTGTTCCACAGGGTGAGGATGTGGCATAATGCAGGCAGTGAATCATGTGTGGCTTTTGCCATGAGTCATCCATGTTGCTCCAATAACAGTGTGTCACCTTTGACTCCAGTGACAGCCCCAGTTACTCAGACTGTATAACCTCGGGTGACGAAACACGGTGAACTGCCAACTTAAAAGCCCAGTTTAAAACAGAGTGATGAAGAACATGGGACAGACGTAAATATTCACAGACACACCCCCAAGAATGACAATGACAATGAGTAAGGTGAGGTTCTCACCACCATCCCCGGCACACAGGCCGGAGCGTGTGAACACACCCTGGGACAGGCTGGGTTTCCTGCAACAGGCCTTTGGACAAGATATTATAGATGGATGCATGTACATGGAAGCAGGCATGAAAGAGCATCTTACCTTTCTCAGCTCTACTGTCACCTCGTTCCTGTGCCTCCGCATAGTCTGAAAGAGGAGGAGAGAGGGCCACTGTTATTCAGCTAGTAACGACAGTACTCCAATAGGCACAACAGTGCTAGGACAGTGCCAGGCCAACAGAGAACACTGGGCAGAATGGGCTTCTCAGGCTCTGCTGCTGACACTGAGTGAGATTAATAACCAACTGCTATGTGGTAACCTTGGGAACAGCGGCTAGGAAACAGCAGCTATGCCCAAGACTCAAGTCCAGAACTGCTCACCTGCACATTTCTAAAACAATGCAATTTCCTAAGGTCCCGTGCACACTGCAAAGACTTGAGATTTCTCCAGCTGAAAAACGTAACCTAAGAGCTGCATTTTTCCTGGTATTCGTAGACAATCTCTTTTATAAGCTATTGTCCAAATGACTATAGAAATTAGCAAGTGCGCGTAGTTTCTCTACTTTTGCACATGGTCATTGTTTTTCTGAACTCGAACCTGCAACCTGGTCATGAGTGAAGTTTCCCAGCCACCCGGTCAAATGGTGCTAAAGTACCACAGCTCACACCAAATTCTTGCAGCATCACAACCATCCTAGGATGGTTCTACATCGTGTGGGGACTTCAGAGCCCATCACAGTACAGAGCGGAACTCAATGTGGTGTAGAAGGTAACCCAATCAAGTACCTAACCTCAAGCACTCATCCTGACTGTCAAACACTGATCTGGATGACAAGTGACAGCTCCAGTGCCAGCCGTTTATGCTGGGGCTATTTTGGCTCTCCGGGACATAAACAACAGCTGAAGCTCAGGACAGGAGAACACAGGAAGCTGAACAGGGCAAGCAAGGCTGCCAGCATGAGCTGAGGATAAGGCTGTCAAGCCAGAGTGGTACAGCTCACACTGGGGATCACCCTTTACGCACTGGAGGAGGGGCTGTTCCTTGATCATATTAGACCTTGTGATGCAGCTTCCCAGGTCATATTACCAACCCAAACATTCACATGCATAAACTCAGCCTGGCATAGAAGTGCCAAATGCAGATGGCAGCAATACATTCACTTTAACACTGCAACAATCTACTTCAATCACTTTTCCCCTCACAACAAAAGGTTAATTTATTTAGCAGAGGCTTTTGTTAAAAGGCACCTACAAGTAAGAGGGTCATCTCTAGAGCAGGAATTCACTCCCCACCCCACCCCACATGAAGAACAGTCTCACCAGGAGCACTAAGATTGCCACCTTCATCCACTACCTCACTGATACTGGAAAGGGTCACCACATGATGTCCCCCCCCCCAACGGTCCATGGCAGGTTAGAACACATGCAAGGCCGCTGTCCTCTTTCTACACTCAAACACAGACGCAGCTGAAGCTATGAACGGCAACGCGATGTCCGCACCACCACAGAGCATAGCTACATGATGTCCGATGGGGTTCTGAATGTACTGAGAAACAAACATGACATTTTAAATAAACAAAGCTCATTTCTGGCTAGACTGCTCCAGGGAACCCTCTGGTCCTGACCTGCTATGCCAAGGGGACTGGGAGAGGCACCGAGTACCTGTCTCTTGGGGAACCCCGGTACCACCGTGATATCTGGGTCTCAAGTTCTGCTGTACGTGTTAGTAAACCCAGAAAGTGGGACTTCAATTCACAGTCTTTGGTCCTCAGTTGCTAAACTTCCTGGATGAAAATAATAAAAGCAGCTCATATACAAGTTCAGAGGGTTATGGCATTTTTCACTAAGTGAAGACTGTATGGGAGTTATTGCAGATTAACTCTTCAGAAGACTAATTCTACTCTGAAGAGATCACCATCTTCCGTTTCTTTAGTAATATTCATGGGCAATTAAATATTATTTGATCAGGTTCAGAGGTCACCAAATTACACACCCTCATTCAAGTAAACACTAATCTGAACTAGCAAAAGCAGCATTACAATCAACCTGATTGAGAGAAATCTACTTCCTACCTGTTAGTAGAGGCAAGATCAAGACCATGATCACTGCCAGCCCATAAAAGAGCTGAAAAGAAAAAGCAGCACACAGACAAGGGGCGTCTCTGGGAGACGGGCTGAGAAACACTGGCTCGGATTGCTATGGCGTTAGCATTAGGTAGATAAACATCCAGTCTTCTTGGAAGAGGCCTTTACCATAAGCACTAGGAGACAATAACTGCTTAACTTGCCAAAGATCAAGTTGCACTGTCATGGTGTACAAACACTTCAGCACTAAAGGAATCACACCAGAAACATAACCACCTCTCTCACTTAGCTGGCTTTGTTTAACAAACACCCTGAGGGCAGCGAGTCAAAGCCATCATCAATAAAGCACTTTTACCACCAAACTAACAAGGCAGCAATGGGCTGGGTCAAGGCCGCCATGCCTGATCCCAGCTATCAAAGTGGATATCTGGTTAGAACTATGGTCAAAGCTTCAGCTCATGACCAACTAACTCAGACCTAAAAGGCAAAATCTCACAAAAGTGGTCAGCCAAAAGACAAAAAACAGAAGCTTAAAAAATCCACTCTCTCTAACACGCAGATTTAATTTAATGACAGACCAAAGGTATTTTGTCATGTGTACATACTGGCACATTTTTTACTTGCATTGTCCTGGCAGAATACAGTGCCAGATAAACAAAGCAAATACAAAATAGCAAGTATGGTATTGGGCTTCCCTTCACGGTAGGCTAATTCCTTTGATATCTTTTCCCATCAGACTTCATCTTGGATGTTGAGGTGCGTGTGTGTGTGTGGGGGGGGGAGAGTTGGCAGCGATAACATTTTTTAAGTACCGTCATGTGACCTGACGTCCCAAAAACATTTCTCACACAGAACTCCAACCACAATATGTAAAATATGAAAGGTGAACATGTTGTAAAGTGCCAACTTTAAAATTCTGCCAGCTTTGGGGAATTTCCATTATTATAAGAACTCAAAAATATAGCAACCCCAACCTGTAAGTTACTATAGTCAGTTCCAAGTTAAAGATGCCAAAAAGTTCTTTTGCCTATATTGAATAAAAAAAAACATAAGGAACATTCATTCGTCATACAAGTGCCACCTAAACAGTTAAAAAAAAAAAAAAGTCACAAGAAAACTACAAATCAGCAGCTTCCACACACAATGGTTTATTTATAACTAACGTCCCTTAACAGTCAGTACAACTGAAAGAAGTAATCAAGGTAAAAAGATGCCACAGTTAATCTCATCAGTGATGGATCAGGAATACCGAGGTGAGGCAATAACCTAAAACAGGCAGCCTGTGTACTGTGTAAAGAATAACTGGTCACATTTATCAAAACGCTCCTGAAATCGGAATACGACAGACATGCAATTAAAGTCTCATTTCATCATGTCACTGTACCTGCATGCAATATTCCTTGCAGTTACACGTTGAATAAAGGGAGTCCTGGGGGGGGGGAACAAATACGGAAATTCCACAAATATGGCACGACGAGCTTAATGTTACGATTTGCGATGCAACCTCAGCAACGGCGTACATTCAAGGAAAGCATGAAGCAGCAGATTAAAATGTTTAACGTGGGCGACCACTGAACATGTGAGTGAGCCGGCCGTCTTAACCAAATGAATGGAAGGTGGCTGAGATACAGCAGCTCCCGCCGGCACAGCCCACACCCCGCTAGCAGGCCACCGGCCAGGGGGCACCATTCAGCAGCAACGACGCCCACCGGCTCGCTGGTCCGCTCCACCCAGCCGCCCTGCTCGAGTCCCATGGACATGAAGCTGCCGGGCTAGCGGGGGCCAGCGATGCTAACAGGCTAATGTGCTAGCATGCTAATATGCTAACAGGCTAACGGACGCGGGCGGCGCGGCTTCCAGCCGTACTGCGTAGTAATAACGCACACAGCTAACGAGGAACATCTGCAGGCTTTAACCGAGGGACCTCCGCGGACTATGAGAAATACGCCGGCACCTGCCCCGTTCCAAGCAGAAAGCGGCCGATATTTGAATATCATCGCTAGCAAGCGCCGACAATACGAGCTCCCCGCCCCGGCTCGGCTCGGCGGCCACAGCCCAGGCCTCGGCGAGAAGGCGGAAAGCGAGGTCTGCTGAGACCGGGCCCTTCATCCCGAGCCCGTGACGACGGCCGAGGAACCGAGTACGGGCGAAGTTAACAAAGGCTTAGGATTCGGTCCGGCAGAAGGGACCCGTTCTCAGGCCGCGCCCGACGGCGGCGGTGTTCCGGTGTAGACTATCCCGACTATATCCTCAGCCAGGCCGCTTCCCGGTGGCACCGAGCGTGTCAGGAGCACCGAGCGTCGCCTCACCTCGACATCGCGGCCCTTGTTCTTGAAGCTCTTGATACGGTGGTTCTCCAAGCCGGCGTTGTCTGCCATGGCTGTACGGTCCGGCGCTCAGAGCTCCAGTGAAAGACGGGAGAGGGCAGGGGGACGACGGCACGTCAGGGGAGGAGCCAACTTCACCACCGATCCAGGGCACGTCCTGACGTTACCGCTTTCGCGGAGGAGGGAGAACCTCTTACCGCAAAGCGACAGCTCCATCGCTTACCAGGAGCCATGGGACAAATGAGGCTTCGAAATCCTGAATTGCTGGGAGTATCCCGAACTAACCATGCTGGCGCTCAATGAGGCTTCAAAATCCGTGGTGAGTGGGAGTATCCTGAACTAAGCAATCAATACTGGTGCTAAATGAGGCTTCAATATCCGTGGTGGGTGGAGGTGTCCTGAAGTAACCAGTGGATGCTACTGCTTCATGATGCTTCAAAAGCCATGGTGGGTGGGAGTATCCTGAACCAACCAATCAATGCTGGCACTAAATGAGGCTTCAAACCCCATAGTGGGTGAGTTAATCAATCAATGTTGGCGATTGGTTAGTTCAGGATACTCCAATCCACCATCACTAGTCAAAAGCACCTGCTGTATTTGCAGAGGCTGGGTTCCTCCTAGTTAAAAGCTTGCAGAAGCCCATGCAAGAGAAACCCTTCACAATAGATATTTATTGCTTCTGAAGGGACATTGTATATAAAACCATGCAAACCAGGTATCCAAATAAATCCATAGAAGAAATATCATATTAGCACTGTGTTCACCACAGTGACAGGTCAGAGTAATTCCCAAACCTTTTTTATCTTGTTGTTGGTATATCCGTTGTAAATGATATGCTAGATGTCCTGGTTCATAGTTTCCCCGAGTGTCGCGGTCTGTAGACACACTGTATGTTTCTCATCGATTCTCCTGGAACTCAGTGCACATTGTGAAAATTGTTACAGGCAGATCCATTAGTTATCTCTCCACAGAAATGTGTGTCAATAGATGTTAATATTTTATATCATACTTGGTGACTTGTAGCATAAATAATAAAATTAATGAATGCCTTATGTCCCTGAGGCATCCTGTGTCTCTTCTGCATTGTGACAGAGACAAAATGCACACAGAACCCGTTAACTAGGTCAGAGTGAAGTCATATAGCTCCTTCTGGACATCGAGGGCCAGAGCTATCAGACTGAATTCAGAGGCAAATAGGTATCTTAATTGTGTCTGACAGCTAGAGTTAATTACATTCACTATAGCTTGCTTAACGACAGACACCATATCATTGAAGAGGCAAAATTTTATTAGTGCAGAATCACAAGAAAGTTTTGGTTTTAAACATTTAAATACTCAGATCCCTCAAATTTAATATTTAAGCGTTGTATTTTTGTTCATATTTTTAAATTTTACAGTCTCCTTGAACCCGTAATACAGACTCTGCTGATTTTGGTTCTTTCAATGTGATACCAAGTACAAAAACAAAGCAAAATGTTTGTGTAACACACATATTTTAAATAAAATGTAAACCCATCTGCAATCATTACATCTAAATATAAAATACTTCAAGAACTAATATTAAATTGCCAGACATATTACAGGCATTTTTATGCCAAAACTCCAGGAGATTAAATATTTTTAAACAAATATAGCTCACATTAAGCAATAAAGTCAGATGTATACCTCTACAGAGTGAATGAAAATCATGGCTCTTTTCCTTATCAACCACTTTCTTCTCTCTCATGGTGTAACCTGGCCTGGAAAAATCAAAATAAGCCTGATGGATCATACAAACACACACAGGTACAAACAGACTGGTAGGTTTTAAGAAGTAACTTTTAAAAGGATTCAGTAGCCTCTCTTCTGGAAGACCCTCCAACTCTGTCATTATCACTGTTTTTGAACTGTTAGCATCATTACATGTCCACAAAAGGACTTACATAATGGCATCTGACAGAGTGTTTTGGAGAGGCATGTAAATGCAGCTGGCACCAAAGAAGCCTTTGGCTATTGAAGATTTAAGTTAATACATGTTAGTTCTTCTTTAAAACAAAGCCACAAGAGCAACTGCAACAGCAAAAACAGGAGAATCGGAGGAGAGTGAAAGAACGGAAAGCAACACTGATCGACATTTGGTAGACAGGGAAAACAGGAACAGTCTGAGCACACAACACTCACAGGGCGACACTCAAGCCAATCCGGCCAAGAAGATATGGATCACAAAACTCTGCAGGTCCAGCTGAGAAAGATGTCTAAACAAAGAGGTTCTGGCTGCATGTTCCCACAGGGACAAAGCCCAGAGCTCAGAAGATCTGCTGCTCAAACAAGATCTTTTCGAATCCTTGTGGTGGAGTGTGATAGAAGTCACTGAACTGGCAGTCAATGATAGCACTGTCATCCACTGTGTGAGAAAGCAGAACAAAAGTGTGAGGACTCAAACAAGTGCGTGTGATGGACAAAGCAGGGCCTCGAAAAATGCTTTGATATAGAAAGCCGCCAGCTGGTATTATATGGTTAAATAGGTTTACTTTCAAGTACAATTTTGAAGATATCCTGCCCTCTAGTGGCAAAACACCAGTTGCAAAAGTTTTCCAAACTCATAAGGGGAGAATAGAATGCATTTTCTTAGTGTGTATTCAACTTCGGTAATGCTCCTTACCATAAACCACAGGGTAAACTGTCCCACGAATTCCTGAGGCTGGGCAGTGCATATTTTTCCCGTTTAAATATAAATTCAACTCCACATGATCATATGTAACACCCTAAAACAAATTAAAAAAAAAAGAAAGAAAAACAAGCAGAAGAATGAAGCAGTTTTTAGTGGTCTTCACAACAAATCACTGTTTAGAAAATGACTGACTCCTGAGACCTGGGAAAAAACTGGAAATGGAAATTCACCTACATGGTCTTCTTGAATGCAAAGATACAATCATGAAAAGATTTAGATGGTTGATATAAAATTCAAACACAAACTAACCAGGAAATGTTTGTTTAACTACTCAACTGTTTGAAGCCATTAACATTGAGTGGAACAACATTTTCTTTAAAAAGCTGTCCTCAAGTTTACCCACAAGACAAACATTTAAGGAAATCAAAGGGAAAAGCTATCCCATACTAAGTTACTTTATCCATTTGTTTAATTCTTACTAATTTCCTGAACAATTATTTGCTGTTGAGACCATTAAAAACTTAATGTTTTGCAATTTTGGGTTTGGCCATTTTTTTTTTGCCCAGAAGTGTGCATGTGTGTAAACTAAATCTTTTCTAGTGAACCCTGAACACAGTTGCAATGTTTAGCGTACAGCCACTAAAACCTCACACCATCTGCTGTGTAACATCAGTTTTACAGCCAATGTAAGTCCATTTTCAGTCACTCACCACAATATCGCCCTCCTGCGGAAGACTGTTGGCAGGGAGCCGGTTCTTTTCCTCATTGTTGTGGAAAACAGACCCATCGTGTCTCAAAACCAAGCTGTGAATATCCCTCCCCATCGGTATTTGATTCAGGTTGGCCTTCTGGGTGGCCACACCAATACCCCACACACCTGATGGAAAAACAGAAATCCTTGACCTCAATGCTACATGGGGGGGGGGGGGGGGCACAGTGACTAACAGCACAGCCTCAGACCTCCAGCGGTGGAGTTTGGAATCCTGTCTCCCCTCAGTGTGTGTGTGTGTGTGTGTGTGTAGAGTTGGCATGTTTCCCTATGCTTTGCGGGTTTCCTCCCACAGTTCAGAGATGTCTAATGGAGGCTAACTGGCTTCTCTAAATTGCCCATCATGTGAAAGTATGTTAGCCTTCAACATCTTACAGGATGACCCCTGCGCTAATATGGGACATAACTCTAGGAAAGCAAGAGAGAGCCAAACACAGAAACATAGGCAGGTGTCACATTGTAATACCTGTTAATCTAATTTTCTGTTCCAAAAAAAATAACTTGAGAAATTAATCAGGTGATTTTATTAACGTGAACCACTTTCAAAAAACCACCAACAAATCAGCCATACAAATGAAAGCAAAACAAAGTTTGCTCTACCTCCTAATTTGTCCAGTAATGAAGGGGACAAACCTAATTTTCCAACAGCACTTACATGGACATTACATGGCACTTACATTCCACTTTCAACACAATTATTAAAATCAGAAGAAACGGGGTTGCAATCGGCCATGCTACCTAGATTCATGATTTTCATTCCATGTTACTCACCTGTAGACTGGACTTTGAATTCGAAATAACTCTTGTTCTGGTGAAGCGGAGCGTTGGCTAGGCAGCCACCAGTGCCACATATCCTTCTCCCGCTCTTAACGATGACCACATCCGTACCTGCCATGCACGTTTGGGTCATACGGTCATCTGCTGGCAGTCGCATACCAAACTTCTTCGCGGTATCAGTCTCACGGTGAAACAATCCCCTGTCGTTTGGCCAACTTCATTTCACACATAAGTCAACACGAACACCACGCTAAAACTAACGGAGCAGATTGTTAGTTGGGCCTTGTCCCACAGCAGCAGAATGAAAAACAAGTATGGGAGACACACCTACAGCAAGTTTTGTGACCCATAACTAGTCGCAAAGGTTCACAACCACAGCAGGTTGTCTATAGCCCTTTTAAAGCAAGATAACATTTTCAATCATCCATTCATCTTACTATCAAAGTTGTAAGTGTGACGCTTCAGTAAGACTATAAAATGCGCAGCTAGCTGATACATGGTCGTCCATGTTAAAAACATAAGGCAGGAATCTGACCGCGGTTTATGAGCCAAAAACAATACACCACTCACCCATATGATGAGTGTCCAGCTGGACCGCGGGCATCTCCTTTAGAGGGATATTCCCCGATGATCCTTCCCCGCAGCACCCCAGGCAACAAGAAAACATCGAGGCCATCGTTCAACAGCCGTAGACAAGTCCCGCAGCTCCTCGCCTTTCCGGAAACAGAGCCAGGAATACCTTCCGGCGTAAGCCCGGAGACCATAGACAGCACGAACGAAAGGCTATCGAGGGTACAACACTCAATGCAGCGTGCGTGCAATTTTAAACAGCGACCCCTGGCGTTAAAACATCCGAGCGATCGCCGCGAAACGGACACGCCCCTTCCCGAGTTATCCAATCGTGTAGCACCATCGAGGAGTCACCATTCCAAATGGCATGGAAACAAGGGTAGAAAATCAAGGTCAGAAATATGTTTTACACGTGACTTACTATTGGTAAACATCGCGAGCGCTTCCACGTTCAAGCAGAAAATGCGTTTCTCATCGCGTGCGTCATTCTGTTGTAATTCTCATTCACACATTTCAGAACTCGATAAAGATCGGTGTTATCACTGTAGGTTGCTGACTGAGAAACTTCAATACGCGACGCTGGTGATTCAAACACCTCTTATTTCACCTGTTTTCTATATGAACCTACATTTCTTTTTGGTAGTGCAAAATAATATACGATGCAACGACAAATGTATTTTGAGCGCTAGAAACAATGTGACGCTTATCCAGATTTGTCCTACTGAATGGGTAGAACGTTAAGTACAACAAATGTTACGCACGATTGGCAACTCGCTAGGAAAGCTGTTTATTTAAGAAGTTCATTAGAGACAGTTATTGTACTGTCCGTGTTTCCAATACATAATAAGGAATGCATCATAACATGTATTTTTAACCGATAAGAAGAATGGTGTTGCATATTCTCAGTCTAAAATACATTCGAAAATAGCCTGATTGACAGTAACTTGATTAATATCGGCATCTATGATGTTTGAGCAAAGACTTTAAAGTCGATTATGTCAGCAGCAGTACTAAATTCACAAAGGTTGCGAAATTAAACTATTTACAATAAAAAACACGACCATTACTTTCTAGTTGATAAGTAGTAGTGATGACGAAGTAATCTAGCGGTCTCGAAGCGGACAGTTTGAATCGCTGATGTTTTGCATAGCAACAGCCCCCACACCACCTCCTCCTCCACGGGCCTTCTAGGGATCCTCTGTATTTTCGGCTCTCTGAAGAAAAACGAATACGTTCACAGTACATCTCAAAGTACACAAAATTGCGAAGCGTATTTATAAAACAACTCAAGTAACTTTGCTATGATAACTTATTAAAAAATTACACTTGATCTTAGACATTGGGAATATTCGTTTTCCAGTATGAAAAGAGAAAACCCTGAACTAGTTAATTTTTTTTTCTTACAAAACGGCGAAGTCTGCACAGCAACAAGCGCCATGATTGCGTTGCACTGTGCGTCTCAGGCGCTGGTAAGTACGACTTTGGTCCAATTGCACCTTTCTCTGTTTCTCCATAATCCTTTCCAATTCATAGCGAGTAACCAGCATAGGTAGTCAAGCGAACTGTTAACGGCAGATGCTCTGCAGCGGGAGTTTTCACCGCGGCGTGTGTGCATTTTCGGGAAACGTAGCTGCACGTATATTCATATCAATACATTTATCCCGCCTAAGATTAAAACTGAAACTGCACGCATCTCTTCGTTAACTTCGTTTTTCTCGCCGTGTCTTACTGTCTGGGGACACAAGCGATGTGCACTTGTTCTTGACTTCAAGTCGCTCTTTCAGTAAATAATGACCAATTCCCGCTATTTTGAAAAGTAGGTCGACCAGAATAACAACATTGAACACCTGAAACTATAAAGAGCCTCTCTTGTGTGGACATCGTAGTTGCTTGAATGTTTTTGAAGGATGTTTTCCGTTTGCTGAGGCAATCGGACTGTAACGGTTACACGAAGTGAAAATGCTCGGTTTTGAAGAACTATGCTTTATTGAACGTGTCATACACGACGATTGTCGTTTATTTGTATTTTTGTTCCAGAGACCAGATTTGAACTGAGGGCTTCATGTTATATGACGTTAATAGCCATCACTCCAGTGTTGTCAACTGCATTCTCAGAAAGATGGAGCGCCGTGAAGAGGATGTCACCTACCGGTCGCCTGCTTGCAAGAAATGTTTTCAGTGCGCTTTGGAAAGCAGCAGAAACCCTGCTAGAGGTCTCTGTTTTAAAGTCCACCTTGTTAAGTGTTTACAGATAAACTGGTTGCTGCGCAGAGTCGCGCTACTTTAAAATAAAAGTCTCGCAGAGATGCTTAATCATGCTTTGTGTCACGAATTCATCTGTAGAAGATGGGAAAGGACTCAAGTTATAACGTTTGCTGAGACGCGCGGCAACGGGAGAGCAGCGCTTATGAAGAGCGCCTTTAGGGTTTTGGCGACTGTCGCGGCGCAGATCGGAGTCACTGGAATCCAACGAGAAGAGCTTTACAAAGACGCCAGAAAGGTAAAACGAAGAGTATTCAGATAAATTCATTGGCTCTTTAATCGTCACAAAAAAAAATGAGTTTTTCTTCGATTTTGAGACACTGAAATTGACGGCGATGAGAGCGCATGACCCAGAAATGACTGAGCGCGGTGCTGGAGGAACAGAGATAAAGAAAGCCGCCGTGTCGATGGAGCCGTCAGGGTTGAGTCGACCCCTGTCTGATTCCTCCAGCAGAAGCAGTAGTTCAGGAAAAAGTTGGAGGTTTTTTTTTTTTTTTCCTTTAAGGAAACCTGGCCACCGTGTCATCCTCGTAGGTCCCCCGGCGAGGGAAGCCTGACGTCAACAGATAATCAGCGCTCGTGTGGCGCGTCGGCGGTACTTCGCGGCCCTCGAGCACCTCGCGCTTTTCAGTCTCCCCTCACTTTTAAATGTCGTCTTTCCAGGAAGAGCCAGTCTTGATTTGATTTATTTTTGCACACGTTTCTGCAGCCAGCCGTCCGTAGGTACTGTATATGAAGGTTCTACCCAGTACTGGAGCGGTCGGCTTGTTTTCTCCTCGCTTCTTTAGGTATTTGACGTTTGACCTCAGTCTGTTTTAACAGCAGCTTTAATTTGCTGATTAAAGCTCGTGGCGTTTAACGTCAGCACATTTCTTTGAAATAAATAATAATGTCCCAATAGGCAGTTACTTCTTTCATCGCGCATAGACTATTTGCTTTTCGTAAACAATTGCAATGAAATAGCCGCGTTTAATGAGATTTGTAACTTTTTAACGACAATGCATTTCTAAGTATTTAAACTTCGTGAAACTGGAAATTTTACTACCATTTATTAAATAATCACACTAAACAAACATGTACTCAAATGATAGATTATTGCATTTTAAAAGCCGATTAATAACATCCCAACATCCAGTAAGGTTTGTTGCCGGGGTCCCTCAGTATAAGGACGTATTCAGTGAGCCTTTTTGAAGTCCCGGGGCTTGGCTGGAATGCGCTTTGTCACGCACGTCCCACCTTCCCTGGCCAACGTCAGCGGTGACGTTAATTAACGGACTCGCTATTTTGTGTTGAAGCTCTTTAAACTAATACATATTCAGTAAGGCGGCGTAGACTCATTCAGGGGGTTTATTCATTTATTATTTTGGGTGTCATGAGCAGTAACGTTTTTAAGCCAGTCACCGCAGGCTGGTGATTCAGCCTCCACAATAACAGTTCAAGGTGATATATTGCATAACTGTGAGTGAACTGCATCCTGGAGAAGGAACTGCGCTGAAATTGCATACTATGCTATATTATGCATTTCCACGATACTATGAACAATATCAATATATTAGAAAGTTTAACATATTGTAATTCATAAAATGGGTTGGAATGAAATATAGCTTTAACACATGCGCTATTCGAATGACATATCAAAGTATTTCTTTATAATTTTGCACCTATATCCGCATCCCGGTATAATTTCCATCTTTTAACCGTTACATGCATATCTTTCCGCGCGCATTTCGTTTACCCCGGTACAAGCCTTTCTAAAAGTAAAAAAAAAAAATCTTTTAGAACTTTTCTCCCTACAGTTTATGAACTTACCTTTGTAAATGTGTTCACGGATGTATGTCAATAACGAAAACTTTTACCACGGAGTGATTTTTCATCTGACATCCGTATTCGGACAGGAATTCAAAACCTCAGTTAAACGGTTTTAGACACAAGGCATCCTCGAATATATCTCCAGTTTCATTCCAGGTACCCAACAAGAGAGTGGTAACTACATGTTAATAACCACCAGAGCCCATTTCAGTGAAGTATATATAGCCTACTGTTGCCAGGCAAATCACTGATGAAGTAGTAACAAATAGATTTGCTCGCAATTCAACGTGAAAGCAAAATACCGCATTGCTATCAATGTAGGAGTATTAATTACGACGAACAAATCATCGGTTAATCTAAATGCACGGTTCAAGCTTGTATATTTGGAATATTCATTTGCGTAGTATGCGTGCTTTCAGTCAAAACGACCGTATTGTTCTTTATTAATATTTACAAATAAACTTTGAATAAGTTTGATTTAAAATGTAAAGCATTTCTTTTTATCCGGCCTGTTAACTGTACGAATTAAAATATTACGACTAACTTTTTTCCCCCTCCATACACCAGGAAAGGCGTGTTTTAAATTAAAGTTCCAGTTAAAACCAATAAGGTAGGCTATTTCAAGTATTAAAATCCGTAAAGCATTGTTAAATTCATCAAGGATACTTGATTTGTTAATACTTCTCTGTCGGCGTTACCCCAAATGGTCACATAAAGTTAATCATAAAATATCATAATTATTTGTTGCTCTTGTATCTCAAAGAACTTCGACGCAAAATTACAATATCCTGTGACTCGTTCCTTTTCCTACTGCAACGTTACACAACTGTCTATTTTGGGGGTAGAGGGGGGTTGGGGTTTGCTGCACTTACTATATTTATGTAATCAAGTTCGAAAAACGCCAGAATGTAACCTAAATTATTTAAATCTACGGGTCTGACTGGATCCCCCTTTTAATGATATGCATTTTTTTTTTTTTTTTTTAAATAGATGGAATCAAAATCCAAAGACAACATATTTAAACCATTTCTAAAAATTCCATTAGCCGTAACTAGTTTTGTTAACCACAACTAAGCATAACGGCAAAAATCAAAATATTTTCTATTTCATAGATCGTTTTATCCATTCACTCAACGCGCATTCTGCATAAAATAAAAAGTAGCACATTTAAAGAACTGAAAATACTAATTTATCCGGTGGTTATCCACGTCGGAAGGTGGTTGATCTGTTAATCTAGAACGAAGTTGATCGAGTACATATAAAAACACCGCAAATATCACCAGGAAAAACTTTCGAGAAAGTAGGTCAGTTGAGATCAGAATGTTTTAGCAGCGACGAACTCATTCACCTGACGAATCCCCTTCACGTTTCATTCCAAACATGTTTCCCGCAATATTTTATCACACCAGCTCGAGAAACCGCTTTAATTTGCAATTAAAAACACATATTAATAATAGTAGGAAGTCGCAAAAAGTTCGATTTGAAATTAACTATAGTATAGGAATACAGTCCTGATAAATATCAATTTCCAGAACGGCTGGATATATTAAAAGAACATTTTACCATATTAATGAATAATAGTTCTGTATCGGTTTTCACTAACTCGGTTGCACTTCTGGTTCGAGTTTAAGTTCCGTATAAATTCCACGTCAATTTACAAGTTAATTCACATATTGTTAAAATACAATAGCACTAACTTTTGTGCTGTTATGGAGGTGTTTGTGTTACTAACACATGCGGCAAGACATTGCAAAGAACGACGAACTTTTTTTCCCATGTAATCCATCGCATGGAAGAATACATCAAGGTTTTGTGATAGGGAACAACCTCTAATTTTTGCAGACTAAATTCATACATTTATTAGAAGCCAAGCTAGCGTCACTTCAATCTGTTATATAGATCAGATGTATAACGTACATTCACGATGCGTTTAAAACGAAAACTGAAAAAAAGATCTTGTTTTGTACGGAGTGTGTATCATCAGCAGGTACAAACCTATTACGTATATACTTCAATATACATTTGTCTTACGCCGCTGAGCTGTGCGTAAGTAATGAGTAAAGCACTTCCTTTAGGTACATTAGTTTATTATTCCGAATAGTACTGCAAGTATTTCTGGAATGCAGTTTAAGACTGTTACGAAGTTCGTTAAAATGGGTGAATTTCAGTGCGTTCGGATTTCTTTGAACTTAAGGTTTGATTTTGGGGGGGCGGCGGTATTTTTCGAAGTTGGCGAGATACCTCGCCAGATGACTGGCGCCCGAGGATGGACGTTCTTCAGAATGCTCTGCTCTCACGGCAGCACCATCCAGACGTCGATGTCCAAGTTCGCCGGGTCGACTGCTATCAAAATCCACGGCACCAATGCCTCTGCGGAGGCCTTCACACCTCGACTTGGCGTTCCAGTGTGGCACCGATCACTCTGCCGAGGACGAATTTGCAAGGTGAGGGCAATACACATACACATCACCCATTCATAAACTTAAACACAGTAGTATTGACGGCAAAAGAAACTTCTGAGCAAAATTCGAAGAAACCCAGTTGTTAACCATTTTAAATTTGATGTGCGCAAAACAGTTCATACATCACCACAACTTCCATGCAGAATAGCACCAACATGACGGGACTGCACACGGACGGAGGAAAAAACCGCACATTCGTAAGAATAAACCCGCAAAATTAACCACACGTCAATGAAAGCAAGATGAAGTATTTGACTTTAGGCATAGATGTAGAAATAGGTTGGCCCTTCAAAATATACGCACAGAAACACGAAAACCCTTTATTCAGAAGGTAAACGTTATAATTGGGTCATTCAAAACAAATGTTTGACTTCAAGTGTCCAGTGAATTAGTTTTTCAGATTAACCCAGTGTGAAATGTCTTCAAAGATGTAGTTTACTGGTTAAGTCGGTATGAGTAACACTTAAGACTGGCACTTAGTGTTGTTTTACTACCACGTTTCAAAATGTAGTTTTACTTAAATCTTAATAATGAACATGAAAGCCCAAATTTGAGAATTGTTTATTACACAGCAATGATCAATACAGAGATGCACATTCACAAGTTACAATGAAATAGGCATTTTTAAAAGTGAAAGCTTAATGCCTAGCAAAGAATTAGGTTTCACAGTTAAATGCAAGCTCTAAATTACCAAATTGTGAAACTTTTGCAGATAAAAGCAAACAAGCAAGTGTTAATTCTGTGTGCAGGAACTGCAATCAAATGAGCGCATCAGAAACACATTTACCTGACGTAAACCAACAACAGTAGTTCTCGCTATCATCTCACCCCCCTTCTGCCGATGCGTGTAATGTGTACGACTCCTGATCTCCGCCCAGCAGCCTCCATCGTAGACGAGGGTGCCAACGTGGAGACAGCGGCTGATGGATCGGCCAGCTTCACTTCAGCAGCACGATCAATACTGGAGGCATCAGAAGTGGTTTAACTCCAATATTTACGTGCTGCTAGAGCGAGGTGGCCAGTTGTTTGTATGTGCGCGTGTGTGTGTGCGCGTGTGTGTGTGAGAGACAGGATCCCAGCCTCTCTTCTGGGCCTGGTCCACTTTATGTGCTGCTTGTCAGTTTGCCGTCTTATTTCCTGGGCCTGTCTGCCCGGTGTTATTGCTGCAGCACAGCATGGCCTGCATCCCCGTATGACCCACAAACCATTCTGTGCTGCTACAGCACCGCCAGGCCCGGCCTGTGCACTTCCCTCTTCTGTCCCTCTCGTCGTCGTCTCAGTCTTTCTCCTGCTCCCTCCCACCATGCACACGCACACGCACTCTCCCTCTCTCTCTCTCTCTCATACACCAGAGGCCAGGCTTTGACGACATCTGAAATACAAGAGAAAGAATGACATGAGCACAACCCTCAGCTTGCAAAATTAACTGAATGATAAAAATGTGAAGTTTAACAGTTTTTGCTGCTGATTCTCATTATGCAGCAAGGCAGGTCTGTTAGCAAACTTCAAAGTAAATAATGCAGTGCAATACTGCTTTCTCTGCGAATTAATTTTGGTGTTGGTATTACAATTCCTAAAACACATTGGTTTAAACCAATTTCAATGTTCCAGTATGACCATTCTGCAAACTACGAAGTCAATTTGAAAAATCTTTCCTATCATAAGCTACTTCATAAAGTTAAGACCAAAATACATAGCTACTTTATTTTTTTTTTTTTAAAAGTAGGCATCATGGTAGTGTTATCCAGGCAAGTGAGAAAGGACAATTTCAGAAAATGAACCATTTGCTAAACACCAGCCTTGTCAGAGCACTATTACACATTTATTAATGATGGGGGGGGGGGGGTGTAATGGAGATGTCAGCAATCACTTGACAGAAAATTTTAGAAAACCAGCTTTATCACATCAATTACAACTGTTAGTGTTGCACGCATGTACATGCTCTAAAGGTTATGCAATAAAACCCTCGCCTGAGCTGCTGTTCGGCATCAGCCAACATATTTGCCTGTCCAATGGGCTCCAACTCATCCAAAACATTGCCGGCTGAACCAATTCCCATCCTCACAAAAATATGCAGTCATCGAACCACTTTGAGTACAGGGTCCCAACCAACCCTGTTGCATGCTAGTTAAAGGCAACGAGACAAATGATGGCCAATGTCCTTAGTATAATGAGTGGTTACTCCAACATGAGACCCTGCAATTAGTGCCATCCACTCGGCAGATGCAATGGAAGTTGCTACTATCCAAACTACATATCTGGCAAAACAGTTGTGTTAAAGATCCAAAATGTATTTTTACTTTTGGTAAACAGATAAAATATGCACTCATCCCTTGTTTTATTATTGTGGAAATACAAGAATAAGACTAGGCCTACTCAGGTGGGTGGCTGTTATGTATTTAGGTTGACAATGTTGCTATGTTTAAATGGTCAAATACATCTTCCCATTAGGGGAAGCACCTTTAAACCACAAGGACTTTAGGCAATTTAAAAGTATTGCCTTAAAATGTCCAAAAAATTCAAAGCACACATACTGTTGATTATTCATTCCTAAAAGCATAAAATTAGTCACTAAAATTACAAACTGGCTTTTCTAAAAAGCCTCGTTTTATTTTCAAAAACTAAAATGATGAGGGAAAGCTTATACTAATAGAGGTTGTCAGGTAACTCAGTACAACCCACTTTTCAGAAATATCACTTTTGAACCTGCATCCTGCAGTTTAAAAGTTCAAACTTTCAGTGCGTCTTCAGTTCTCATCTGGGCATTTACCAAGACACAGTCTCGAGATATCAAAACTGACTGCAAAAATGAACATACAAAGTCACTCATTCTATACAGACAGTCTGGCCGGAGAACACCTGCAAAGAAGCCTGTTTTTATGTGCTATAGAAGTTACCATTTGCAGCGATCTTGTATGTTAGAAATTTTAGCTCCTAAGAGGCACTACACAGCTAAATAAGTGGGAAGAAATTGAAATGTATAACTGACATATAATTTGGGTGAACACAGCTGACAGGTAAACAATGCAAGTACCAAAAAGGATTCACCAAGGTCAATTTGATCTAACAAATACGGGGATTTCCCCCCGCAACATAACCCGTTCAAGCTACTCAAGTCAAAACTACAAGAGCTCTTGTATGAGAATTTGGAGTTTGTCACATTAATAAGAATGCCACGAACTAACCTGGGGCCCATTCAAGAAAGCAGGCATAACAAATCCTAGCTGAGCCTGAATTCTGACTGGAGAAATTGAGAGATCCGAGAAAAAGTCTGACTTCAGGATTTTCTCCCATCAAAATTCAGGTTTAATTAGAGGATTTGTTAAAACTGCTTTCAGGAATGGACCCAGAGCTCAAACTGCAAGACAATATGCAAGCACAGAGGCTAACCGCAATAATGAACCAAATGTTAAAAAAAGAAAATGGATTCTGCCACTTCTGTTAAGTACATTTGATGTGATCAAGTTGTGTAAAGCATTTACTAGAACCAATTACTACTTTAGGACTATGGAAAGCATTGAAATCTCAAATTCATAATTCTTTTGCTATAACCCACCCCAAAACCCATATAAACCAGTAAATGACATTTCTGTTGATTGTGGCTCATTATTTTGAGTGAATTTTGTTGCTAACTAAAAATCAAATGGGGGAGGGGGGCACTTTCGTCATTATGAAATAGTATCTAATCAAGTGACATCCACCATACAAAATCTCACTAGTCACAGCTAGACCCAAAAGGGTAGTTTCATTAGAGCTAGAGAACACAAATAGCACAATTTCTCTTCCCAGTAATACTTCTTTACCAACTGTTCTGTTCATTTGTGCAGTCCTCGCAAACACACACACAAAACTAATGCAAAGCTCACTTAATCGTTTCAGAATGACCAAGAAAGAGACTCAAACTTTATTTGGTTCTTGTAACATGTTATCAATGAACTACTGAATCAAGGGAAAGAAGGACATTACAAAATGTCTGCACAAGTGTAAACTTCACCTACAATCAACACACAAGCAATGAGAAAACTAGAACATTGTTAAATCCTTTAGACAAAACACTAATGCACTGACATTTAGAATGTGTAAATCAGCATGGGCTTAAATTTTGCAAACAGCTGAATCTAAGAGCTGCACTTAAAATATACTAAAACATTTTATGCAACTTAAAAATGCACGAAGTGTGTTGTAAAACATGATTGCATCCAGGAGTGATAAAATACTACATGAAAATTGTTGCCTTTGATCCAACTGCACAATAAAACATAGTAAACTGTTGCAGCAGAATTTATGAGTTTAGGTGATTTGACGTCTGACCTTGATTTTTGAATGAGAGTTACAGAAATCCTATTGCAGATTTAAAGAATCTGACGTCCACCATTACACGCTGGAAACATTAGGCGAGGTAACTGAATTTCAAACCACTGGATAATCAATCCAAAGCCAACTTGTGTTAAACAATATGCCAAAATGCTCTAGTGACAAAAACGTACACAAAGTAAAATGCTAAAATCCTGCATCATTTACTCAAAACTATTAGACTCTAAATCACTCTTTTTGCCAGTCTGGTTTTAAAGAAACAAAGCTTTTTCACAGTAACCTTGTTTTAAAATAAGAGGAAGATTCTCGAAGTACTTCCCTTTGAAATCCAGAGCATTACATTGAACTTGTACATTTAATTTATATATATATATATATATATATATATATATAAACACTGCATTTCTAAATACCACTGGAAAAAATGCAAAATACTTCTAAAATTATGAAATTTAGAGGGGGAAAAAAAAAACCATGAGCAAGTCAACCAGACACATTTAAATTTCACAAACAAATGTATTTTCATATGCTAATTAAAACGTTCAATTTATACCATGTTGCTTATGAGGGCCCAATGTTCATTTTGCCTGTAAGAGAGGTGACAAAATGACTACTCAAACGGAGCATTGGGAAGTAGAAGGGGCATTTATTGTAATTACCACTGGGCTAGGTTTCTAAAAATACAACCTCTACTTCCCTATAGAAATAATCATACCTGTGGGTGATAGGCCTACATAAACACACAGGAACTACCACATTTACATTCACTCATAAAACTTGATACTGAATCACATTTCAACTCTGGCAGTGCAACCACATTTTACAAATAAAGCAACTGCTAAATTTATGAAATTACACATTTGCAAAACTGAAATACATTAACCCAAAATACTACTTTAAGGTTTGGTAATATACTGCTAATTAGGGTCAGGCAAGACAAAATATCACAAGTTACAATCAAATACAATATTTCTTCAGGGTTATATTACACCATAGCATCTCTCAGATTACACAAGAGGAAAACTCTGCTCCTAATTTTAATTTTTCCAGAAGGTGTGCAAAATACTCCACGATGTAAAACTACATTTGAACTACAGATTTGCTCATCATTAATCTAACAAATTTAACCTCAAAAATAAAATTTAATATAGGGCCAAAACTATCAAACAAGAGAAATTTAAGGGAAAATGTAATGAAAAGCCAGAAGGGTCCATTTCCTGCAACTGCACTGGCAGATAAAATCCACATACTTTAATATTCTGAAGTCACTAAATAGCCGAAGCTGGTTTTTCACATTTGTGACATTTCATTTAACTGTGGTAAAATCAGGTGTCCAACAGTAATTCCACATGTGACAGTTTCTACAATATTTTGCCACACACACACACACACACACTTGTGCAAAGCAACAGCAACCTGATACTAAAATAATCATTTATGGGATTTAATATGGCAAATACTTAGAGTCGATGTTTCTTGGTGCTACCTGGAAGTGCCATCATTAGAATTTTAAAATGTTACCCCCCCCCCCCATCTCAATACACCAGTCTTACTGGTGTAACAAAGAACATTAAATAACCATTTAGAATTAGGTTTAAACAACGTTATGTGGAAATTTTAACAAGACTATTGGCATTTGCTTTACAATTATGTTTTAAAAAATGAAACGCGTGCTTAAGCCAGCCTTCTCTGTTAAAGCACACACACATCTAAAATGTAGCAGACATGGGGAAAAACCCCTGAAAATTTAAACAATTCAGAAAAGTACAATATTTCAGTCATCATGCCTGACAATGGGATTTTTACCTACAAGTCATATCACAGGTTTCTGAACAAACCAAAAACATTAGTCTAGTTTTAATAAGGCCTGGTCATCTCAAATCTTTAGTTATATCAAATGCAGTGAGCGATCACTTGTACTACATATTCTGAAGAATATCAGCACCAACAGTAATTTTAATGGAAATGTTATTTTGTTTCCAAACTGACACTGCAGATCAGGAAATGAAGCAAATTTATTTATATACACAATGTATGTAAAGTGTAATATTTATACAAGTTATTTGTATTAGTGTAATATTTATACAATACTAGTTACCCTAGTTATTCCAGCTAGTTGTGGTTAAACGGGTGTATATAATTTTAAGCAAAATCAAATTCAGCATGTATGGCATTGTGAAAAAAAATTCTCTAGAGATGCAAGACAGAACTGCTTTCCAGAAGTTTTTGGTACAGATGCAGGCTGAACTGCTCATTGGCTAAAAAATTCAACACGGTTTGCAAAATGCAATTATACAAGAAACAGATTTTACATGAAAAAGCATAATTTTGCCACACGTTATTTGTTGTAGCTGACAGTAATTATTAAAAAGATCACCCATGTAATCATACTGCTTGCAAAGGACAAAATGAAATACAATATAGTGAAACGAGTTTCTAATGACAAAAACCCTTGGGAAATATCAAATACTTTGCCATAAATTTGGCTCCTCAAAACAACTTTAGTAATGAGCAAAAACAAGTTATAAAATGTCATTTTATAGTGTGAGCAATCTTAACTAATGAATAGATCAGTATAATAATTAGTCAATTTTACTCTTCCACACAACCACACAGCACTCACCATCCAGTGATTAAAGATGAACATTTACAAGAATACAAGGCTACAAAGGATTTCACTGACATGCGAGAAGAGTATTGTAGCACAACTCAAGTCTGAAAACAAATCTAACAAATTATAGCAAAATGCACATACAGAACTACAACGTACACCATGCAAAGCAAAACTACAGACAAATTATCCATTATCAAGTCCAATCAAATGCAAAAACTTAAATTTTTACTGGTATTGATTGTTTACTGAAAAAAATGGACAACTTTTCCCCTAGTACTGAGATGCAAAGCGAAAGGGGATCAACATTTTAGAATGGCATTTGTACTTACTGAAACCCTCCTTAGGCCTTTATAAAATCTAACAAACTAACACTTAAATACATTTCCTTCTTACACAAAGAGCACCAAAAATAAAATTTTACTTCAAACCTTTATTTTAGCAGCTCATCCTAGTCTCCTGACCTTGGACTGCACCAGGACAAATTAAAGTTTATGGTACATAGTTGGTAGTAGGCCGATACCAAGCTGTTTGTTCTGCCCAGTCATCAATAACACCACGTTCCCCTCACCTGACTTCTCTGAATTGGTTCCTGAGCTCTGGGTGTGTCGAAACTCAACTCCTGCATCTGTTTGTCTAAATAGATGCATTCAGCACAGGAAATTTACAAACACCACTCAACTTAGAATGCACTTTGAATGCTGCAAGAACTACTGAATATTACATAGGTGTACAAAAGCTAGGGTACACACAGAAACAGGAAAACAAAAACTGGATATCATGTTAGACTCACCTTCTACACCTCCCTAACCCACTATATATATAAAATTAAGCTACACCACAATTACATTTTAGGAATGACCCTCCTTAAAATGGCCAACAGAAAGGCAGATTTAAAATTTTTTTAAAAGATCAAAACTGTTTATATTTCCCACAATAGCCAGGTTTTGCAAGAATTCCAACAAAATGCCACAAACACACCAAAATCATATGCACAAAGTTTTGGTCCGGAACTTACTGAATGTCAGGTATTAAAAAGCTAATTGTTAGAAACAGGAAATAGCACACAGCAGTTTGTATCTTAGTCTAATACTTCAGAGGTTTATATAAAACTGTCGTCTTAACCAAGCATTAGATTAGAAAAAGTTTTTGGCGGGAAATCCATAGGATTCGGTGCAATCAGGGCTGAAATCCCCAGGCGACCATTCAGGCTAAAGTTCGCTACCCATATACTAAACAGATGAAAGGCAACTATTTTATGCAAGTCTACAAGACACGCAGAAAAACTCTTCCACCTACAGTCCTAATGCTTAGACTTAGGAAAAATTTTAGGCACACTCCCCAGTATTTAATCAGAAAACTAACAGCAATTTAATGTTCTATACAATACTTAAAAGCTATCCTGAAAAAAAGCTGGACTGCAAAAAAAAAAAAGTTCCACATCAAAAACAGGCTGCTGTTCTAAAAAAATGTTGCTCAACAATTTGACAACACACAATACTGTCAGTATAATTAATATAATACACTCAAAGTATCCATGCACAGTCAAAACTGGCACAAACCTTATGGCCTCAACCAAAGAGCGACATTCAAATATTTACAATGTAAAAATGCAAGTAAATTTTGAAACATTAACTAGGATATTGCCTATGTAGGGTACCTCTCAAAAATGCTACTACACTTCACACCATATGGGAAAATGAACTTGCCAACTAATAAAACCAATGACAAATTGAACCAAGAGCTTTAACATTTGATAATTTAACACAAACTCTGCCAACTATTTTTCCACCATTTAACAACATTAACCTAACAATGCACAAATGGTAAATTTGACATCTATTAGTCGTCAATAGACCCAATTTAATTAATGCTTAAAAAAAAATGTAAAATATTGTCTGAAAGTCTTCAGGTATACCATGTCTTATGAGCCAAACAAAGTGGAATTTACAGTACTTGTGCATATCTAAAGAGGACGAAAACCAAACCAAAGCTAGCTTATGTGACCACTAGTCATAAGATGGATGAAAATGCCATTTTGAATGCCATAAATAAAAAGGTACAACACCCTCTCTTCACATATAGTGACTATAAACAAAGCTATGACACCAGCAAACAAAGAGTCCAGGTAATAACCTCGATGTAGCAGTCGTCCTCAAACCTGACAAAATGCAGATGCAGGTTACACCACAAAAGTGAATAATAAAGCACCACCCTAACCACCAATGTTGCCCTCCAGCACTGACCACCATGACCAAAAGCCATGCCAAAGCATAGCATTTTAAAAACCCAAGAATGCCCTTCATCACAACACATGCTATAAACTTCATACTTTGTAAATGATGGCAGTTTGTGTATGCCCTCGTAAAACACGATCTATGCTGATTGCTTTAAATTCTTAAGACATACGATGAATAGTTGTCTAATTGAATTTATCATGAAAAAAAATCTATACTGGACTGGCAGGTCTACTAGCCACACAAAACACTATTCACATTAACACACAAGGCCTACTTGCCACAAGATAAACTAACTACCCATTAAAACTTCGCCACTAATTTTCACTACACGATCCAGTGTCTCACATGCTTTAGATAATTCAAAATGCATATAAAACTTGAGACCAAATGATCAAAATAAAATTCATACACAAACTTGACAAAACTAATTGATTTCCTAGGCCTTTCTGATTTCCACCAAGACAGCTCAATTTTCACAAAATTAGGGTTTTCTGAAAGGGAATTCCCCTTTCAGGTTGGTTTTGAATAGTTCCAGGAGCACAAACCACCAAAAGATGAATCACATAGGATGTGAAACGTCTAATAATTTCTACCAGAAGTCACATCCTTTAAACGTGATAGAAAAAGGTTCCAGAACAAGTCAACCAGACAGGCCCGTTTTAAACTTGTGTTGCACGAAGGTACATATTGGCATTAACTGAATAAGCTTTATAGAATGTGAAAGCTTGAGTACTACTTAAATAACAGAACTTAATAACCAACACCACTATCGTCATATAACACCCATCTAATACAGTTAAAAAGAAAACCATAACTTTTAGGTTTAAATCGAGATCAACTACTCCTACAAAAGTTAGTTCTCTTCCACGTATAAAATACCTACATGTATTATTGGCATACAGGATTCGATCCAAGCTTACCAGCTTAAGCGAAAACGCATCATTTCACGCAATAAATGAAATCCTACCATGTTCAGTTTCACAAGTTAACATCAAAATGCTATGGAAATAAAACCAAAGCAACGTGACTTTTAAATTTGACGACGACTAATGAGACAAATTTATGATCATATAATTCCATATGCCATTAATAATCTTGTCTTTCTGCTTAATCGGGAGTGTATCTAAATTTAGGTAGCCGCCGGTCAATGCGACTTCTGATTAAAAAAAATACCATGTTAACAAGTATGGCAAAAGTATTAGCCAGTGTGAAAGTTTGAAAAGTCAGGAAGAAACGCTTTGCAGCGTTAAAAAAAAAACCTCCATAAAGAAGCGCTCTGGTTTCTTCTGTTGACTCTCACAAAGGGAGCCGAGCCTTAATTGCAAGCACAAGGTCTCCGCAGATAGCATTTCGGCCGACACGCCGGCAGCTCCGCATCAGCCCCATAGAGCCTAAAACGCCGCTCGGACTGGTAACGAAAGCCAGCTGGGGGCCCAGACTGATGCAGAAAATTGTTAGTCATCACAAAGCACTAAAAAAGAAGCCTGCCTACCCCCCCCCCCCCAAAGGGGGGTCTTTTCGAGTCACCCATTTTACTGCAACTGGGGGGGGGGGACCACATTATAAGCTTACTTCAGCCAGCTCTGCGAGTCAGGGTGTACACTTTTTCTTCCGGCCCCACGTACAGTGATGCATTTTCTTAAATTTAACCTTTAACAAAAAAAAAAGTTTGGGCTTTGAAATGTACAGCTTTACTGGAATACCACGACAGGAGAGGCGTACACCGGCTCAGCGGCTGTCGCACCCCAGGTTTACTCTACTCGATCAAGCGAGGCGGCTGGCTGTACCGGTGAGACTAAGTTAAGACGGCTAGCGATAATTAACGTCACACGATGACCATCCAGCGTCAATAACAACGCAAATTTCACGAGGTAGAGGCGAGAATATGACTTGGACCGGCTGCCAAGCTTGTCACTTGGACGTCCACATTTGCATATGAATGACTAGCTGTAGTAGTAAACTACCCCAAATGCAGTTTTTTTTTTTCCTTGGGGGGGAAAAAAAAAGTTTATCGCTTGCAATCAGTAGCGTAGTTAACTGACATTAGTTAGTGTACCGTGCGTTGACACGTCCTGGGAGAAGATGGATATGGCTATCACTGCATTCACTACCGCTACCTAACCTACTAAGCCGCTCACCGGTTAACCCGGCAAAAGAATGGGCAAGTACGCAAAACAAAGGCGTGAATCACCGCAAAATTTAAAATGCAAAAGGAGAGAGGCAAAAATGCACAAACCTTGCCGAGACAACTTACCTTAAAATCAGGGTCAAAACTGCACAGCCCGCTTGATAGTAAGCTGGCCAATCCCATTACAAAGTTACTTCAAAAATACACAAAAAATATGTATCCCCCAAGAAGCACCTACTCCTTTGACAAATTTTTTTTTAAAAAGAAAAATATCAAAAGAATAAGTGAACGAGAGCAGTTTGAGTGTTTTTGCCCTGAATTAACGACAAGCATACGATGCGAGGGCTGCCAGTGAGGCGATGCTGCCGCGAGGACTGGGGGGTCCGCGATGACAGCCTCCGCTCCCGCTCAAATTTAACGGTAAAAAAAGCCCCGACTGGCCCGAGTCCAACAGTCCGGTGCCCGCAGCCGACTCGCCCGCCCTCCACATATTTTTTAAGTATTTTTGGTTATTTTTTGGAGCAATCAGTTATTTTTTTGAGATTTTTTTTTGCGAAAAAGAAAAACGCCGAATTTCCCACATAACAGCCGAAGCCAGCCAGGACCTCCTTTTTTCTTTCTAACGTTTTCTCGTCGCCGCTTGATCGTTTCTCTCCGTGTCCTTCTATCACGGCGCTGCAAACATGGCATATATTTTTTTAAAATATTTGCGTAATTTTTGAACGTGTGCTTCTCAAAGAAATAAAACGGTCTTCACCAGCGGTCCCGTTGCCCCCTCCCCGCACACTGCCGCTCGCTACCCCGCCGCTGTTGATGTAATCGCTTTCCACTCGAAAATGGCGCCGAAAACGACTCTCTTCATTCAAATTCGGAGGGGCCGCCCCCCCTCCCCTCGCTGGACGGGCATGCCGGGAATCGTCCCTCTGTCGCTGATTGGACGAAAGAGAAACGCGCTCTCGGACGGGCTCGCGACCCACCCACTGCCCCCTCCACCGGGCAACTGATAGATCAAGTTAACTCCTTGACTGCCGAAAGATAATGTCATCTTCTCCTAATGATTAAAAATCCACATATAGAGGGAAAAATTGTATGCTTATGGGTGACGTATAGCTTTTGTTCATTTACACGCACAACTGCCTGTATACGTTAAAATGTAGATTGGAAATGTAACGTTTTCCAGAGCGAATACAAACAGCAAAAGAGCACAGTACCTATATGAAGTCTTCCTAACGAAGCAAACTGGTATTAACCCGATTTTTTCCGTCCCCACCCCCTCTCCTCCTCCACACAGGAGGTGTAGGCAAGTTAACGCCGTGCGGTTCCAAACAAGTACTGTATATATGTCTGCTCTGGACGTATTTTGCCGTCCTAACCACGATGCGTTTCATGTGATAAAACACGAAGCCGCGTCGTTATGTAGTACGGTACTGTACGTAGTCCGGGCGGGAGAGCGCGCGCTGAGTGTACCGCGACAAGTTAAGCCAGGTTAAAATAATTCCGAGAATCGGAAAATCGCACACTTGTATCAATTGCGGCCGATGCTATCCAGATGCCACGTATGGACGAACGTCTGTCTATGTTTGTTCCACCATTTCATCGGCAAGGAGTGTTGAGGCAGCAGACAACTTGGAGCGGACCGTATGGTGGTCTGCATCGGTACAACGGCATGCACTCCACCCCGCCGATGCTACGTGTCGTGATGGGGAAAACAGTGAAAAGAAACCCCAGCCAAACCCGCACTCCAACCGACACCGATCCCAGTGCCATGAGTTGGCCTGAGACTCCCGGGGAGTTCTACCGAGAAGGTCTCATAAGGTGCTCCGGCCGACGGAGGGACTGATGATCTCAGGATTAACGTTCGGCTTTAGCAGCACCGTTACTCTCCACCTGAAATGCAAGGAGACCCTCCGCTTGTAATGCTGTCCGTTCATTACAGTAGCGGGAATTTCCCTTCTATTTGCTCCTATGACTGTTATATCCCCGCGTTACATGGTGCTGTACAGCACTCGTATTAACTGGCGAACGTCGGTTTGTATTCAGCTCGCCTTAACTCGTGTGTGTGAGGGATGAGTCGGACGGCAGTGTCATGTCTGAAAACACGGCAAGGGGGGTTTGAATGGGCCGAGCGTCGCTGGAGGTGACAGCAGCATGAGGATCCGCATTCTGGACGGGCTCCCACCGTTTTCGCATCCATTAAAGACAGCAAGTTTTTCCTTTTTTTTGGCTAACCGTTCCCTCCTTATTTCCTCACTTCTTTAGTTATATGGAACGTCAAAGAGATGTTAAACACAGGTAAATGCTTTGTTATACGGCGTCCGTATGGCTTTTCACATTTTGAAAAGATGCACTGGACGGAAGCATAATAAAAGCAATCGTAATGTGTGCATAGAAGAATAAGTGATGGAGACTCACGACCAGCCTCTTCTGCGTCCAGCGATGTCTTCTGTAACTCAAGAGTCTGCGGCGACTCTTTCACAGTTTCTTTTCACATGTACGTATAAATATCGATGTACGTCATCTTTGTAGTTAGAACTGTACTATAGCTACGCATGTGTAATATTTGTTTGCACTTTATCAAACTAATTTTACAATGATCAGAGACATGTAAAATAGAGGACTAGATGAGAATGTGCCGGAAAAGACATTCTCCCCTGTTTAAAATGTTTCAATGGACAATATGGTGGCCAGAATGGTTATCCTGATTATGTCCATGGTTCTGTGGCCAGTGGTGGGCAAAGTAACACAGCAAGAGAAAACCAACTGAATAGATTTCCTCAGTGTGTATAAAATGTATAAACGGTACCAGATTCCACTATACTGTGATAATGGTTGTCAGCATAGAGAACCATCATTTTGGACTATAACAAACTCAGTATTTTGTGGTGTCTGGAAAAGTGCAATGCTGTTAAGTCTCTGAAACTTGTCAATCATTCACAGTGACAGGAGAAGAAATATTCTTGTGAGGCTGCAGGAAAATACTTTGTAGAGGAAAAACTCTAGGAATTCTCTGCCTGTGTGAGAGCTGCAATGGAGCACGTTTTATAAATGCTTTACAAACCACCATTTGTGTCCCAGCCCCAGTGCATTCCAGACTGTATGCCAATGTGGGGGCAATGATACAGACATAACCTGGAGTGATGTAGCAGGAGCTCACAGCCCAAAAAAAAAAAAAAATCCAACAGTCCATCTCCCTAACTGCCTTTTCTTGTTTTGTTTTTTTTTTGGGGGGGGGTGCACATCAGCATACCTTCATACAATACAAGCCCTGGCTCCTGTTAATGTAATGTCAGGACAGATGCACAATAGTGAACTGTCTAGGGGACAGTGCACACCTTAATCCCGAGTTACTTATTCTGTCATAGTGAGGCAATCCAAGACTACCAGCATTTGTTCAGAGGAGCAGAGTATTCAAAAGCCATTGTTTTATAACGGCTGTGCAACAATGAAGAGCCCTTCATCAATAATACACAGAAAACTTAAGTGTTGTGCTTTGGGTAAGCACTTAGCATATTTGCAGTCCAATTAATAATGGGGAGATTGTATAATTGAATTTGTATATGTATACATGCTAAAGTAATATTGAGATAGTAACTTAATTTGCAGAAGGAATATTTCAATGTTTCTATCAAATATCTGTTTACAATAAATGAAAATTAATCTGTATACTATTCTAACTGTACTTATTAGAATGTTATATTTTATTGAAAAAGTTAAACCAAGTAATTCATTTTTAAAATAAAATTAAAGCATTCATACATCCTATCAAATGGCTCAAGCTAAAATAAGTCAGTACATTGAAAACACTACAGTGAGACCTTAGATCAGGAAGTTGTCCAGTGTAAAAAGAACAACCTGTGAATACACTATAAAATGTTCTGCAAAGAAAATTGCGAAGGTCAGGGATTTAATGTCACATTAATGCTATGAAGTTTTTCAGGCTACTGAATGGACGGGATGAGGTTGGGATCCGAAGCCCACAGAGCTACACCAAGACCCTGCACACCTGGGGGGGGGGACACTTTCCAAGGTTATATGCATCCCCTTTGGCCTGGCATGTCACCTCACAAGGCTGCATGACTAAACTGCCCTTTCCAGTGTACTCAAGAGTTCAGCTGAGGCTGTCAATGTCATATGGGAGCCAGTTCCCAAACAACACAGACCGGCCATAGCTAGGGCAGCCAGAAACATGGACATTAAGGACACAGATGGTTGTCAGTTTGAGTCACAAAGGAAACGCTGTTGCTGTACTTTCAAAACGGGTAAAAGTGTGAGACACCTTGGGTAAAAAGGTAAGGAAAACAACACTAACATATAAGACACCTTCCGAACCATGTTACAGAAAACCGCAAAATTGCAAACTCAGTCACAGAAGCTGTGGCCAAGAAGAAGTTAACCTGAGTATTAGCCAGGGAAACAATGTGACACTTTCTCAAAATTTTTCACCATAGGGATGGGAGGAACGAAAAGCCAGTGTTGCATATTAGTGACAAGAAATGATTAATGACTGCCTACTTGGGATTGCCAGTTAAACATCACAGGTTTAGTAACTAGACAGTGAACGACAAAAGGTTTGTTATTCTACATCAGTATGTCTGTGCATTTATGCAGAACACAAATTCACAAGGCTGCTGAACACACTGCCTTTCAGATCAAGCTCAAGGTGTGAATGACGCATATTTGATTTTAGGACAATCTGAAAACAGCACAAAAATAACCTATTTTCATAAGTAAGCACACTTTGGGTTAAATTACATTCTGGATTAAGGACTGAAATTCACCATGGGAAAAAAAGCTCTGTCTTAGACCAACCAAGTCATATACTCTACAATATGTGCATCAGTATCTTTTCAAAGGACAAAGAGCATTGAAAAAACAAGTGTACGAAAATGAAATACACCTGTAGCTGAATATGTTAATATCATAGGAATCTAATCTGTCTACCCATCCTTTCAAATGTACCTAGCACTGCCATATAATATAGTCCCAACTCCCAATACCTTAAGAATCTGAATACTGTACATCACAATGTTACAATGCCTTGCTCTATCCTTTAAATGTATAATGGTTATTGTCCATCCAACCGTTTTCCTAACCACTTAATCCTATTCAGGGTCACACGATGGTTATTGTCAGATATTTATATTCAATATGCCCCACTCAGATGTTCATAAAACTCAAATCACTTGTCATATAGTTAGTCTAATACGTATTGAGGTCTCATTAATAATTAGGCACAGAGGCCACAGACACTCTGTGTAGCTACGTGTCCTCAGAGTAAGGGCACACTTTGGGTCCTGAAACTGCATCTTGATCACTGTTCAGACAATGCAGCAGTACCCCAGGCTGAAGGGGGCGGGGGGAGGTGGGGAGGGTCACGGGTCTTCTCCTCCCATTGATGCACTGGGGGATTCCCCTCCTTCCTCTTGTTCCCCTTGTCAAAGACATCAGTAGCAGCTGGACCCCTTAACCATGTCGTAACAGCAAGGAAGGGGCGCAAGGGTGGAGGGTGTGGGGGGAAGTGGGGGTGTGCGTGCGCGCGCATGGAAGGCTGCATCTTCTATTGTAGCTTGGGCCAGCACACTTCAGGGACAACACATCTATCAACAGCCAATAGTTGCCAGCAATTCACCCTGAAAACACAACAGTGACCTTTGACCTTCTAACCAAAAAGAAGTGAAGTCCCTCAATCACACCATGAGTTCCTTGCATGCAAAGGATCTCAGGGACAACCCTCCCTAAAGAGAGACACCCTGCTGGACCAATGGCTTTAGTGACTACTTCACCCGTGCATTCCATGTGAATAAAAGGTAATTACATTCTGAAAGGACAATTGCACACTTCATTCTACATAGTCCAATGTGAAAGTAACCATCCTCATTAGTTAACCACACCACAAAAGCAGGTGAAAAAAATATCGTTTACATGCTTTCACAATTAATTAAATACAATAAGTTAAGTAACAAATCTGAAAAGTTAATTAAAAATGCATTTTTCTTTATAGACAAATAGGCTAAATCATCATTTGATCTGCAGTTGCCCAGAATGATGGTCTGCTTGCCTATGAATGGATTTGAACAAAGATTACAAAAATTAACCTTATGCTGCACTTGTTAGCAGCATAAGGTAGCAACACTGCTGAGCAAAGGCCACCTGCAGAACCATTTTTTTCATTGCCTTATTAATTTGTTCCACTAGAGCAGACTTTACTAGTGTAAAACACCATCAATCAATAATAATAGCCTTAGATTGTACATAGTGTTAAAGCTACAGACTGAAGGTTGAATTCACAGAAAAAAAAAAAAAACGTCAGCTTCCTACTGATACAAGTGAAAACTGAAAACAAGGGACTGACTCTATAGCCAAGCTTATGGCCATCAGTCCCACTTGCTGCTAATGCGTAAAGAGAATGCAGGCAAGGTTGCCTTGTATGCAGAAAATAGCTCGATGGTTTATTTCGATTGCCGATGAGCTGCATTCAATGCAATTTTCATTTTTTTTAATGAAAAGGGTTTTGTTTTTTATGAGTCTGGGTCAATAATAAAATATAACAAGTTAAACTTGTGTTATCAGAGGACAAAGTAATTACACTTCACATTGACATAATTTCAGAAATAGATAATTTAAAACACATTTAAAATATATGACAAGAAGGTAAAGATTAAATGCAAAACGTCCAACTGCTTTCCTAAAGACATATGCCGTATTTCACTATTTAAGACTTAGATTTTGTCATTTGGAAGAAATAACTCCACTTAGTGCCATTTAAGTCTGTGACAACCATTGAACTTGAATACTGTATCGTGCAATTGGCCTGAATGGTTTATATGAGGTGTATGCATTGTGTATAATTGATTTCAAGGTATAAAGTGACTTTGCAACAAATATAGTCAAGCACTGATTTGAGCCCTGCAATATGAATGAATAATTAAAAACTTTTTGAATACCTTTTTAAAAATATAAAGAAAAAGGCACAAAACAGAAACTCGGGGAGATTCTGATGAATTCTGAAGAAACCAATTAAATTGCGGGTTAAATGACATAAATAGGCCACGCAGTTCTTTGAAAAAGAAACTGAATGTAGCTCTACCTAAATGGTGCTAAATTAAATATTCCTGAGACAGCGTAAAATCACGCTTCTGATATCTACGACGAGGTCGTTTCCAACAAACTATTAGCTATTTCCAGCGTCACTATTTTGACATAAAGGCCTAAAGCTTATTATCTCAACATCAGCATTTTATGAGACCCGGAAAGGTGCAAAGCAAATGGTTTGCTCTAAATTTAATTTATTCCAAATTGAATTAATAAGTAAACCTATAATCCTTCAAGATATTCTTTAAGTTTTTCTTAAGTGATATACACTGGCACCTTCCTATAATGGCTTAATATATCTGAAAAACATACGCTAGCACAAAAAATACTGAATTGAACAAAGCTGGGCATTACATTGAACTAGAATACATAAGTGTAATGACTTCTTTGCTGTTTAAATAGGATATTTTGGGGTAGCAAAAAACAATGACATTATATGACAATACCAGACACCACAACTGTGACTGCATGTAGGTCTTACAAAGCTCAGTAAATTGACCACGTCGTAGAGCGTGGGGCAGAATTTGGCATTTTCAACATTTTCACTATCAATAACATTTCTTTACATCCTTACTACACCCTATCATTTCTGTAAATTAACATAACAATTTTCATTTTAGGCACAAAAGAAACATGGCTAGAATCATTTAGCCAATAAAATCTAAGACTAAACTGAAACATTTTATAGTGGAAAGAGCGCCATTCTTCCTATGAAGGCACAGTAAATGAAGCACCCGCGATGCCCTGTCGCCCAGCGAGCGGCTGAGTTTCATAGAGCACAGAGGAGGCTCCTCAGCGCCGAGCACTCGGAGCTCCAACTCGAGCGGATGTCCCGCCCCTTGCGCCTTGTGCCTCGCGCTTCGATGATGTAACCCCTTTCCAAATTTAGCGTGTTGCCGATGCTTCAGAAGTTTCTCCGCTGGTCGGAGCTGCTGTCTGTTACACGACGTCATAACAATCCTGTTATTATTGTAAACAGTCCTCCTGCTTTCCACTGTCGCGTTCCACCAAGCCTAAGTATCTGTAGTCCTTTGTTCAAACTGGCTTGCGAAAATATCTCCGCGAGGAAGCTCATGAGATGGGGTGTATTTCTCCTCGAAGAGACAGCACAATAACACATGTCATGCACGTGTAGTATATAAGGTCTGTTCCATTTTTGTAACTTAATTGAAGGTACTAATGAATGTTAAAGAAAACATAATATAGCTAATATAATACGATATCGCACCTGAACCGACACACAGAGCGCTAGCAAACTATTTAAATGTAATGTTGAAATTAACAGCAGTCTTAACCCTGACTGCACACACATCGGTGTTTCAATGAAATCCATCCTTACAACGGGATTTATATGCAATTTCTAAATGATCAGAACAAACAACAGTGTTAGCCACAAAATAATAGTAGGGAAAAACAAAAAGCATGTTCGTTTGTAAACAAAGTCGTATTCACCTTACTATAAATCCATTTAATTACGTCATCTTGTTTTTCCATCCGCTACAACTGTATGTACAGTGGGCTGGATGTTTACCTCTTTTAAAGCTACAGGATTTTTAATCAATGGACCTCGTGTTTCCTATCGCCTGGTGAATGTTGCCAAACAACTTCGATGTTCAGATATTAAAACCCGAACTGCTTTATACATTATTTTAATAAGCATATGGAGTGCGGACAGCAGGTCGTCTGAAACTGAATTCATATACTTGCAAACAGTACGAGAAGAAAAAGCGAAGAGAAAAAGCATGATTAATGCCACTTACTTGTGCGCCGCTGAAAGATGGAAAGCCGAGTCCATACAAATGTGCAAGTCGACGCGTCGCTTTTAATGGCAAGATGTATATTCCACCTCGACAGTTCCATTTGGTCAGTAATAAAGGCTCTTGCTTGTTTAAAAATGCAGTTTCACCAAGCTTCAAGGAAGTTGTCCTTTTGTTCCAGTATTTATACATTGCGTCAATGTTGCGAAAAGAGGCGGAGCGGTGGCACTTCGACAAAAAATCCGCGCACACGACCTTATGTACACAAAAACTAAACCCTCCACCCTGACAAAATCGGCGGATCACATTAGATCACGTGTCCTGGAATGTCCACCATCTATTCACGCGGCGACACTTCAACTCAGAGGCTACGGGCACGAGATGCGCTCGCGGATTCGGGAGGGAACGCGAAGTGTCAAGCGCGTCCTCAGCGAGCGCCGTGATTAGCTACCAGATCGGCGTATTATGAGCAAGTGTGTGAGTTTATTTTAGCCCGAAATGTTAGGCTGAAGGAGGGACTCATCTTACACACAGGCAAAACACTGATTCTATAAGTAAAGGAGTGTTTTCGTCTCACTACGTAATGCAGAGTAGGAAGACCGTTTCTGTGTATTGGACTTAAATGACTGACATTGTAATGTAATGTTAAATGGAGGTGAAGCAGCCTTTTGTCGTGGTTACAGAGTAGTTGCATCAGAAAGTTTATTGATTTCCTTTCGCCGAATGAACGTATCTACAGTTATGGTCTGTATTCATTGTATTCGTTCAAACCCATACTTTGATATGACACCGTATATATCCAACTGAAAAAAGTTATTTTTTCAGCTTGATGACAATTCCTACGATTTTATCTTTTACCTGTTCTCCGACAGCACATTCATTAGTTGCGCAATTCGCGCGAATGGACATGTAGCATGTCTTCCTGAGGTCGTACTCGTACACTTGGTGGGGTGCCAGTCGACGGTGCTTACTCGCTAGAGGCCTCATTACCTTCTCTTTTAGCGACACAACGACATTGTTTTCACAGTCTTTCGACGTACTATATTTTAAAGTCCACAACAGACTTTAAAATATTCTTCATGGAAGATTTGGTGAATTGTCTTTGTTGGAAATGTCCGTTTAGACTAAATTATTTATGAATAGACTATTTGTCCGACATGAATAGGAAATAGGTTATTAATTCATAAACCGAGCCAGGTCCAGGTTTCGAATTCATTAATTTCTAAAATATCTTGTAGTGATTTTTTTACTTAAAGTGTAGGTCATACATAATTTTACATCACACCTAGGCTCGTGCTGTTCTCCTTATTTATTATTTGCACTTCAAAAACAGTTCTAAATAGGCTGTATACATATATATATGCTTTATTTACAGGTGTAAATGTGTTTGAAAAGTTATATCATACATAAGGAAAAAAAATCAATGTCACGCTATGCTACTTGTCCATTTCTGAATATGACATCACCTTTAAAACGCACACAATTGTGATAAGCAATAAAAACAGACCAAGCAATAAAAGGGCCAAGATAGATAAGTAAATAGATATGCAAGTAGAACATTTTTTCCCCTTGAAAGCCAATTCTTGATATTTGAATGTTGTGCATACACTGTGTTAAGATGCTTCCACATCAACAGCAGGCCTTGGTGTGTATAAATGTCATTCTTCGTTTGAAATCTAAGCATTGCAAATGTTTTATACTTTTCTCTAGAAGGACGTGCACTGTGACTCTGACATCACAAGCACAACATACAGAAACAGCAGAAAAAACAAGAAGCATTTACAATGCTAAAGGTAATTAAAACAGTCCATCCTTTAGTCGGAAGTATCCATGTTTTAATTATGTTAATTACGTAACAACACCCAGTACTCAAAATCATGTTGTGCTGTCTATGATTCCGGACATTCAAGTCTATTCAGTTCTGTAGATAAATTTGAGATTCTTGACTTATATATCGCCTGAAAAGGTAAAATAAGAGCAAGCACACCCAGGAACTTTAAAGGTATATAACCTTACTTTTTCACGCAGCAAACATTTAGGAAGTTAGTTTAAGAAGTTGGCAACGCGTGGAGGAGAAAAATGTTGCCCTTGCACATTACTGTTTGCACAGCTGAGGTGAGTGGTCGATATTTTCCAGCAATTAACTATTTCCTCGCGGGCACCACCAAAGCAAATTGTGTGAACGCAGATTAACGGCCAAAATTTACAGCCACAACACATCTTCGAAGTTTGGAGCAGAACAGACGGATACAGATAAACCCGTTCAATCTATCAAGTACATAGACCAGAACAACCGAATCTAATTTGAAATAAGTGAAGAAAATTTACATGTATCACCTTATTCTTCTACCTTTCTCTCCAAACGTGTAATTTATCTTTTGTGCGATTTAAACTTATTCTGTTGTGAGTCGTCATTTAATCATTCCTCAGAAAAATGTATTTACACATGATAATCCAAAGGACATGGTCCTGATATCAACTTTAAACTAACTCCATTGTTCACACTCTAAAAGCTTCCCTTCGTGTCTGTTTAAGAGTTTATAGAACGCATCTGCGTAAACAAGGAATATGCATTTCCTTTTTTCAACTAATATCTAAAGTGAAACTGGCGTGAATCAAAACTTGGGCCGTTTAAAATGATTTCGAAACTTTTGCTTCTAGTAAAAGGGAACGCTTGTCACTCCGTTAGTTTAATATAATAGGCAGGATAAATATTTAACTCCAATCAAATCTCGAGTTATACTCACAGCAGTTATTTTAAAGTGCTACTTAATCGTTGACACCTTGAATAATATATATGACATGGTATCAACACATGTTTTTTACAAAGTATATTTTTTCCTGCACGTAGTGTTGGTAGGTTTTACTGGGTATATATATATATATATTCATATTTACATAAACATGCTTTTTATATCTCAATACAAGTAAACTCATCAGCCACCCTCCCACGTAACATTAGGCTCGCCCACGTAATACAAACTTAACTGGAGCTTCAAAGAAAACAGTTTGATGTCGTCTATAAATCGTGTGCAATCGGTACCACAATGATGTTGTTATAAACTTAACAAACAATGAAACGGGACATTTTTGTAACTGAATTCAATTATTGACCGAAGAAGATTTAGCATATTTTATTAAATATTTTATCTTGTTCCTCTAGATACGAAAGGAAAAATGTATTCACAAATTAGATTATATCCAGCAGGTTGCAGCTTGCACTTTTGATTCCATTTAAGGTTTGAAATGAGTTCAGATGGACAACTTCAAGACTACACAAATTCTTCAGAAAACATTTTTTAAATTAACAGAGTATTCTCTACCTATATTGTCGACTGTATATATTTCAAATTCACGAAGGCTGCACATTTTCTGTCACATAAGTCAAAAATAAACTCATTCGTTTTCAATGTAAACATGTTTCATTCAGAAATGTGGAAAAGAAGACATCCGTAATTTCGTTTGTCTTATTTTAATGAATATTTGCTACCTTTGAAAAAAATTCCATTTAAAATGAAAAGGAAATGATAAGAAAAACAATGAAAACAGAATGGAAATACTGGAAGACTTCACACTAAAAACCCTATTCTATGAATTTGCTATAAACAAACAAAAATGTTTTTAAAATACATCTATTTAAGTATAATCGTTGCATATTCATATCATTTTAATGCTCGTGAGCTACACAAATAAATTGATTTCGCTCTTTAATCAAATTTCTTGTACGAATTAAACAAAATAATATTATACCATATATTTTAAATGAGTAATATTGTCAGTAAAATGGTACGCAACATCATGTGGTACATTGAGACCCCACCCTCCAAAACAGCCTTTAAATTACGTGAGGAACGAAGTGAGTGCGTATGTGTACCTACTTAAAATACATCACGGATAATTAACACGGAAAAAACATGAAATACTGCATGAATGAATGAATTTAAAATGCCATACTCAGTGGAATTCTATGTTTTTTCTTTATTCATTATTAACAACATAATGCAAGGAAATTGACTACATTGGTACATTCCGCCAATTTTGATAAACAAAGCATCTAAGTCTTGTCTCTTATTATAGACAACTGCTGTACTTCGATAAATATTGGGGTCGATAAATATGAGTTATCCGACTATTATAAGAAACAAATTTATGGCAATCTATGAAATGCTAGATTAACCATCAATTTGCAGACGCTAACTCTGCCAAATTAAATGAAATAAATGAATATCCGCTGAAGTAGTCGCTGCAGCAGTCCTTTCTAGAAGGTGCAGAATTCAGAATTTGTTGAACAGCAAATATTTAATAAAAATGTCACTGTGTACCAAGTCAATGAGAAAAGTTATAGCGTCTGTTCATTTTAAAGTACGCGTTGAATTGAACCTTTTTAATTACATTAAAACATTTTGAATAACAGAGAATTTGAGAGTATCTTGACTAAGTATTTGCGGCATTTCGTTGTCTTCAAAGAAGACACAGAGGCACGGATACAAGTAGAAAAAAAATCTCATTCGATAACATAAATCCTTGGGTGGAACATTGGACATAATGGCCGGAAAGAAGCATGACGACAACAAAACAGTATTAATCTTTCAGTTAGACTCAACGTCAAGTTCAAAAAACGTGGACATCATGTTTCAAAAATATTTTACAGTGCTGTTAACTTCTGGCAGATTTGTTGGAGTCATTGAACAGAAACAGACCACAATAAAATACAACTTGCAAACTACAAAGTAGTTTTCTTTTTCACTGCTAACCATAATCCACACCGCATACACTGGAAATGCCTTTTCATATACAGTAAACATGTCAAGCTCTGATAAGTATAAGGACTTGAACAACACCACCATGACACTGTCAAACTGTATGCTCTAAAATGCACCAACAAGCAACCAGCTGTCATGTATGCCTGATTTGCATGTAAATAAATGGATGCTCAGTGCTGTACAGCCAGTTTGTAGAGCAATAACTTCAAATCATCCATCCATCCATCCATCCATCCATCCATCCATCCATCCATCCATCCATCCATCCATCCATCATCTTTTAGCCCGTTGTCCTAGCCAGGGCTGCAGGATCATTTCAAATGATGGTCTGCCTTTTATTTTAAGCTCTTGTTTTGTTTGTTTCTGCAGAATACCACAGCACATTAATCAATTAGTTCCTCCACCAAGGAAAAATTCACGATCGACAGTATCTTCTGTATATTTGCCAACTGCCAATTCCATTTAAACTTCTAAAACTCCCTATTTAGTAAAGTATTATTTTAACAAATTATAAAAGAGGAATATTGAATGTCAGCTACGTGTTCTCTAAGTCATTAGGAGAGCATTGCTTGTTGGCAATGCTCTCTTAATTTCGCTCCACAGTCTAAATCATAACCATATGAAGACTTGCTGCTAGACACACTGTGGTTAGATGTTTCTTGATTGCGTGTATTAATTTGCATCAGTGTAGGCAGGATGTTTAGCTGAAATACAAAGCATTCAAAGCAGTCTATATGGTCTTCTAAAGGTCACTGTTCCTTGTATTACCCCGCCAAGGCCACAGGGTTTCTAAGCAGACCCAGCAGCCATTTCTCATTGGTGTTTGAGGTTCACGATTTCAAGTGCTTATCTTCACATCTGGAAGAGCTGCATTAGGTGTTAAAGTCAATGCCTTCAATAAAAGATCAGGCATTTGTTCAGAGGCTCTGCCTTATGTAATCCAGACACTGTAGACCAATCTGGTACGATAGGGAGTCACTCACATACCATTTGTAACTACAGCAAAGAGTGGCAATTTCCTTCACTAATGAAAATCATAACCACAAAATGTCTAGTAGTACCATGATATGAAAACACCTTTTTTGGTGGGAAACATCAGTGTGGTATTTCTGGCAGGAGCACTTCTTGTGTTAAAAAAACAAGCTCTGTGTATGATACAACTACTGCACATTTAGTCTGTACAGCAATTATTAGATTAATTTCCCAAGGGTAAAGCTAGTTACTATCTGCCAAGTATGATATATTTAATATTTCCATCCATACTTCCTTCAACCAGTTATCCTAGTCAGGGTTGTGGGGCTCTGGAACCTACCAAAGGCAACATAGGGTACAGAGGTGGGGTTCACCCTGGATGTGATTCATATTTAAAACACTGATCATGAAAGAAATATTCCAGATAAAAAAAACGAGAAAATGCATTCATTTATTCCATTAATTAAATTGAATCTACAAAGTTATCAGTTTTTGGTAATTAAAATAAAAAACCTCCAATATATCTCAATTTAAAATTACAGCTAGAGAAGGAATAATTTAACATTTTAAATTACTGAAAGATCATACGGTGTGGGAAGAATTGGTGTATGACTCATCCTATCTGTTAACATTCAAGGAATTACTCACAGACACAAATTTAAATTGGTGTAAGTGATGAACAATAGCATCAACATGTCATCTCGTATCCTAATAAATGTAGTGAGCTGTTGATTTATGGCAACTGTAAAATTTAAAATTATTTTTTAGTATTTTCACACCTTTGTATGAAATTTGGTAAACCAGTCAGAAACAACAACAAAAGGACAAAAAGGTAGCTGAAGTAAAACACTGCAAATAAACCTACTGTCTTTTGAGAGCAAACTTTCAGAGATGATGTTTTAAACACATGAATACAAACTACTTTCTAAGTTCATTTTTTTCCAAAAATAATTCAAAGTTAATTAATTACATTATCAAAAGTACTGCACATTGAAAAAACTACATTACCTGAACATATACAGAAATCTTTCCATTTATTCAATTTTATTGAAAATTCATCCTGTGAAATGATTATAGTGATGTTATCAGATGTATAAAATGATATTCACGTATACTAACATCCATTTAGATAAACAGATCAACAACATCTATCTCATTGTGATACTGATGATTAAAAACTAAGCTTAGTTTCAATACACTTTTTGGTTTTAAAAGTCCCAAGTGTCTTTAAATAGTAAGGAAATTATCGGTAGGAATTATATGAAATTGCACACTCCTGACTGTAACTGATGCATCAGAAAACAAAATGCACAGATCTGACTTTGGAAATCAGAAGTCACTACTTGCTTCATATTTCTACTCCTGAGAAAGTAATGATAGGTAAAATGAAGTGTGGTGGAATTTCCCTTTAAGTTCCTTAGCTGAAGACTGGTGCGAGTGCCCTGAGGCTCTGACAGCCACAGTCAGTTTAAAAGACAGACTCAGGGTTTCTTATGTCCTCCCTGTCTATCACCTAGACCCTATCTATATCCTTCTTCATGTCCTATCAAGTGAAAGACTCGTCTGCATTTCTGAGACATCAGCCCAAGTGCGCCTCCTGCCTATTTTTAAAGAGTTGCTACCCTCTACAATTACACTGTTCCTTTCCATTCCTGTGAACTCAGTCTCTACAGACCCCAAAGATCCAGCATAAGCTTGACATTACAGACAAGATGGCTACCACTCTGCAACACCCAGGTATTGCAAATATGCCACAAGAAAATACAGCAATGCCATGTGAATTCTATATCAAAAGATCTCTACCATTTAAGGTTTTTCTGTATACCGTTCACTGCTATAGGTCTTCTTTAACCCTTCCCAGGTTTTACGAACATAAGCATCTATTCTGAAAGCCTAGTGCTTCAGGTTTCTACATTTTCAATAAATATATAATGCCAGGTGCTGAGCACCTACTTCCTCCAAAAGAACTAGGTAAGCATAAGCCTGACTGATCAATTAGAAAATTATCAGGAGTCATGCTGGATGTCCCATTTCTCCACCTAACAAATCTTTTTCCTTTTGTTTGATTGTGACACTATCTGCAGGGAGAAGTGTAATGGCTTTGTTGTAAATTCAAAAGTATTGTGGGAAAAAATATGAATGCATCCATTCATCCATTTTTCAGCACTCTAATCAGTGCACAGGGTCGTAGCACAACAAGCCGTCAGCGGAAATCAGATCTCCAGCTATTCTCCTCAGCTCCCCCTCTCACTCATCCTTATGCCATGTGGAGGTTAGCATGTGCGATCTTCTGTTTACGTGCCAACCCAACAGCAAGGGCATTCTGTGCCAGCTACTGCCAGTACTAGCAATTTGAAAAAAACCTTCTCTTTTTTACACTTTTAGTCAGCACACTTAAAATGTCGCTCTTGCATACCTGCTGAATTGAGTTTGAAGTTTTCTGAGCCATGACCCTGGAGTGAGGGAAGATTTGGGACCATGTGCACAGTTCCTTTGAGCTTCCCAGCACGACTTTCTAGACACCAGCCGCATGACCAATGCACCACAGGTGTTCAAGAGACTACCTGATAGCCACGCTCTGGCCTCTGTCACTGCAAACCTTAATATTTCTGCTTTATATTTATTTGCATACTCATACAAGGTCTGTGAGGAGTGGGAACACTTCTGACTCTCCCTCATCTATGCTGTACCAAGCAACAACCCATGTTTTGTGCTTTCATGTTGCTCTGCATGCCATCATGGCAATCGGGACGAAGTGATGGCTGCAACTTGACATTCTGATATGTCGCCAAACGTGAGCATAAGGGACAGCAGCAAGGGGCTGTGGTCATGTCTCTGAGACCTGGCCCTGAGGGTTGGGGGCTCCAAGCTAAGCATCGCTCCATAAACAAACAGAATCTTCTGACAGCAAAGACGGCTAACATCAAAAAAAAAAAAAAAAAAAAAAAAAAAAAAAAAAAAAAAATTTTACCAAAAGTAAAACAAATTAAAAAAAATCTTTGCATTGCCGGGCATAAAAAAAAGAAACAAAAAGGGCGCCCCAAAAAAAGAAA
>JAACJT020000062.1:438652-466946 GCA_009936485.2 Gymnarchus niloticus
GCCCAACGCGAGTCATCGCCCAAAAAAAAAACACAGTCTAGGAACAACAACGGCGTCTAAAAAAAAAAAAAAAAAAAAAAAAAAAAAAAAAGACATCAAATTTTACCATACGTAATTCAACTTAAGAAAAATCTTTGCATTGCCGGCCATGAAACAAAGATGCAATAATTGTTCTCCAACAAGAGAATAAGTAACGTAAGACTGGAAAGCACCTTCACACAACAACCAAGGAAGCCACCCTTAGAGTCATTTGAAAACTGAGCAACTGTCAGTTTCATATGGAGAAAATAATCTCTATAGTCTGATATTTGACCATCACAACCAAAGTTTCTTTTCACACAAGAATGAGCACACGCACGGTCCTACAGATGTGGATGCACTAAATACACAGCAACATGATGCTTAGCATTTAATCGGTTAAATCACTTTTATCATCTCCTCTCAATATGAGGAACGTGTCATTAAGAGGCATTGACACAAAAAGCTAACTTGATGCACAAAGTTTGTAAACATATACACTGCCGAACTAGAGGAAATACCTGAGGCATAAAAGGCCATTAGAATTAGATTTCAGTCTTGTTTAATTGTGAGATGTACATTAATCAGAGCTTCCAAGCATTCAAAAGGAGGGAGCCAAGTATTCACCTTACAACCTAAGACTGATTCTTATCAGGTTGCCTTTTTTCATATTATATATTCTCACAATCATAATTCTTTGTCCCTAGAAATGGCAGTGCTCATCCTGCAGGCAGGAATAGCTACGCAACTTATCAAATGGGGCATACCCAGCACTGACTGCATGCTCACTGGTTGCGTTATGAAGGTGCAATGGCAGACAACAGCAAACATTTCGAATGCTGACTTCTGCCAAGCTCTCTTGTCCCTGGTTCAGCTGACCTGAGCTGTGCAGTGCATGCCCAGGCAGGTTTTTGGGTGTCGCCTGTGGCACATTGCCCTTGACCAGTTGGACGATGCTAAATTTGTGCACCATTAGACCATGCAGCAGTAGGCAACTTTAGATAGTTGTTCTATCATCACAGGCATACTAACGAGATTACAGAGGAGGGAAACTGAAAGAACTTCCTGGGAAATGCAGTGTCCTCTTGCTGTTGTCTTTTACAGCTTGTATTTCATTTGCCTAAGTAAAAAGTGAAATGTTTGATGATTTTGTAGTCTTTACTCAAGCAAACAATACAAAAAATTCAAATTCAGGCAAGGACATGTTTGTCGTTGGGTGTTCAAAATAACAGCTACACAGGTGCTTTACCAATCATGCAAACAGCACTAGGTGTTTCTCACCTCTTGATTAGATCACAGGGAAAGTGGGTAGGAGTTAAGTTTTACTTACTTACTTTTAACCTACTCGCTTTCAGGCATTTATATTTTAATTTTTGTCGGTTCGAAACTGGTAAAGGTATGTGTTAGTTTGGAATAGTTTAAAATAAATAAATAAATAAAACAGCATAATCTCTAATTAGTGGTGAGAAAATGCCAGTAGATATTGAAAAGTAGCATGGCAGTTTAGAGTTCTTTTTTGGGATATAGTAATGTAAACTTTAATAAAGGTACACTAAATAAAAGTCATAAAACAAAAATTCCTTTCTGTAAACAAAACAAAAAAGTGTAGCAGATGCAAGGCAACAATTTCATTGTGACTTCAGTATTGTGATCTCAGTTTGCTGTATCTCAGGAATAATTAACAGACGAATATACGCTTGTATTTGCACATCCTCAAGCTGAAGGTATCATTTCAGTTAAACTCACCAGTCCCTGAGGCCATTGTGATGTGGTGGTGATTTTGTCACATTGAAGCTTCCTTCTACTTGCCATCAGGTCTGCAAGGATTCTGCCAGTTAGCAGGAGGAGCAAACACTCAAGCAAGAGAGCCCAAAGTCAGCCATATGAGGGAGGCTGGTGACTAAGACCCAACTCACGTGGGAGGTCATTTCGCAATATAAAAACTGCACATGGTAACAAAGTCATGGGCAAGCAGCAAATGAATATGGCCCAGAATAGACTTTAGAAGGGTGGAAAACCCACACATTGACATCAGTTGAATATAATTCAGTCATATTTTGGAATGGACAAAAGCCTGATTTCCACTGGCAACTCAAAATACATATTGATATTTTACATTATCCCTCACATCTCAACTGCTTTTATCTGACAATGAAACATTAACTATGATAATATACGATGCAGAGGTTTCTCTAGCCAACTCAAAAAAAGAAAATTATTAGAAACACAATAAATACATTTCAGGGGATTACACTGCATAAATTCCACTGTAAAATTGATTACCTAGCTATAATACAAGCAAAACATTTCCCAAGTATTACATGTTCCATTGTTTAAAATACCCCTACAATCACTTTTAATGATTTCAAATGCAACAGTGACTACTTAACTATGTTCCTAGAGATATCTGGGAGGCTATTGCTTAAAGCAGTATTAGTAATGCCTGTTTCATCTTAGGTGACATTGCACCCTTAGGCAAGAAAATTCATGTTATTTCTGGAAAAATATCTAGATGTTTTTAAGAGGATGCTTTGACTAAAAGTGTTACCTAAGCAACCACATAAAAATATCCACACTACAATGATTCTTATTGGTTGTGGGGAAAAAAAAATCCAAAGCACAGCACCACATATAGTTAGTATGTGCCATGCATGACAAGTACAACTTATCAAGTGCGTAATGATATTTTACAGAGACACATGCAATACAAAAAGTAAACAGAAAGAAATACTCGTAGCAAAAAGATAAATATTTTCAATTAATCTTCTACTGCGAGAAAAATGCAGATGCACTTGACTCGTATTTCCATTCGGACTCAGCGGCCCACAGCACAGCCATGTGGCAGCCAGCGGTAACACTCTATTAGCACCACGAGCAAAGAAAAGAGAATATGGGCTCTTTGTAGCATATACTGCTAATACTGTATAATAAACATTTACTAAAAACACTTATTTATGTTATTATATAATGGATTCTAAAAAAATATGAACTATTCATTATATAAGACTTTTACTGTTATTGCAGGTTCCAGAGCAGGATGTCATACTCAGTTTATAAAGAGACTGCATACACCATTAATCTTCTCTCTTGAATGCTCAACTGCATCAGTGTCTTTCTGACATGCTTAACATGTTACTTTTGTAAAAAGGTGACATGGAGAAAAGAACAAATGTATAGCTAAATTTGATAACTGAGTCTTTTTCCTGACACCACACTATCATTTAGGAAGATGTCCATTTAATAACTGGGCTAATTAAAATAATGTAATGCATATGAAAAATGCTTGCACATTTTCCATCCTGGTGAACTTCCAGGAGCCAAAGCGATGTTCTTGTCTTAGGATCTGCACACAGTAATTTGTAACAGAAGAAATCAAACAGACTAGGAAACATCCACTGCAAACAACCACCATAATCCCTCTAGTATTTAGGACTACTGTAAAAATGGCTATGACCCCTGCAAATGAAAATGCCTGCAGTCTAGCATAAAATTGCAGAATCCTGGTGTGTGCAGATTTTTCAGTTGCCTTTAAATAATCAATTACATGACAAAAACAAGCCAAGTTAATTCAGCTTACCAGGCTCCCCATCCATGCTTTAGCACCTAGAACTTCTCCAGACGAACATTTTAACGGCTCAGATGTTGGAGACAACCAGGTCAAAGAACACTCAAGTACAAGGGGCTTGTGCTACTGGAATGAAGCAGAAGGTTTCAGCAACAGAACAAGGTGACTTATATCTGAGGATAACCACTTTTCAGGTAATCATGGCTCTCAGACATTCTGCAGCTCTCAGGCCGGTAAAGGAGCCTGAGGTCTTACTATAGGAATGGGGAGAGGAACAAATGCAACAATCTAAGTGGTAATAAGTAACTATTTTACCAGAGTTGAGTGGAAAACATACATGCACACACAAATAAATGCTCTGCTTGGGAATAAAGTAATACTCACAAACCCAGGAAAGACTGAGGAGGGAGGTATAGCAAATCAGAACATCCACATCCCCAAATCAAGGCAATGTATCCATTTTGGTCTTTTTTTTGGATCATAACCATGGATAAAGATTAACGACAAAGGCTCAGGGTCTGCCAAGACACAACCCTGAAAGGAACAGAAGAGAGAGACAGAGGGGGCAGAGGGAGAGAGAGAGAGAGACATTGTAGTGATATCGTGCAGTGTGTGAATATGAAAGAAAATCCTTGAACCATGTCCAGGAATTGTCAGTGAATGGCTGTCCTTTGTCTCAGCAAAATCAGGCGTGACACAGTATAGTTTTAAGCTTCTGTATTTTGGAGACTTCATGGAAAGCCATCATTTTGGGATTGTTCACGCATTTGTATGAAAGCATCAAGACTGAGGAGACAAACACTTGTTTACTGCAGTTCACCTTCCCGTAGAGGCGTTTATAAAACATCAATACGTTAAACACTATGGAGCATACTTCAATTATATATAATGTGATTATTGAGGTTTTTAAGAGGTTCATCCATAATGTCACCCTTCACAGGAACTTCCACAAAAAGACATTTAGCCAGACATTGCCCAACTGAATGACAAATTAGTTCTTGGAAATTAGCAGACGCCAATGTAAGTTGGAATGTTTTTTTTTTTAATTAATGTCTCAATGTGCAGCAGTTTACTGGGCTGAACAGAGAGGACTTTAAATGGCATTAATAAGTATCCCAGCCACCTGCACTAATGCTAAAATAACCAAAGGTCTAACATCCTCACTTAGATAATAAGTATATGCAGACACACAACAGTTTCAATGCAATATAAAAATTAATGTCTGCACATTTCTTTAACTGTGTTAAAGATTTAACCCAGCCTTAATACCATAACATGTTTAGATTCATAGATTTGTATCAGTTTCACAATACCTCAAAATAACATTTTCAATAACAATATTTAAAGAATAAAATTTATAGTAAATGTATGCTGGGGATATAGTTGTGAGGATATAAAAATGTACAAATCAAAAATCCCGAAAAGACTATATGAAACCTCCTGCCAAGTGCTGCCATGCACACAAGCACAAAGAATCAACTCAGGAATTCAGTTAACAACGGACCATTTGAAAATAAAGATTTTAACATCAAATTGATGAACAACTGCTGAACGTGTCTGTGGAGGAATCATCAGAAAACCTCACATGCACAGAAACTCTGTTATTCTGGAATAAGCAACAACAAAAAACCAAATGTTTACTTTTTAATATTTAAACGTATTTTCTTATTCTATTAATATGTGTCTGAGTCATTAGGCAGCTGTGGCCTTACTGCTATTACAAACTGATTATTCAGAAATTTTTATAATCAATCAAGGAATGGTGTTTTTGTGGAGATGTCACATTATTGTTCAGTTTGGGGAGAAAATTGCAGCAGCACTCACCACAGATTTCATGGAATGGCAAACAACAACTCAGTTTTATACCCAAGTACAAACAAAGAATCAGGGCAAAATAGTGCTACTTCTATCCATTAGACTGCAGTTTTCCACAATGTTTTGCAGAACAATTTTTTGCGAGACAGAAGCTACAAAACATATTATCCTTGTCAAGAGGCCCCATCTGATGACCTAACAGATTCTCTCCCTAGGATGGCACTCTGAACTCACACTGGCGCCCTGTCACTGGTCTTGTTTTGCCTAGACAGGCTGGGGACACAGTGACAGTTTGAGGAATTAGTCACAGCTGGCCACACCACTTTCCTCTGCACAAGACACTAGCAACAACGATTCTACATATTTTTGATTGCACCAAAAACAAGAAATGCCAAAGAATAAAAACACAACACACGTTGCATTGGATTCACACTTATAAGATTCTGTGCATCAGAGATGCTTACCTTGCTAAGTCTGTAAACAGAAAGCCTAGCAGGCAGAGTTTTACAGAATTAGGTTCAGGCCACCCACTGCAGCCCAACAAAGTTGTGTTGCACGTGTTTGTATGTTGAAAACAGCAGGGTGAGAAGGAGTTTATGATTCTTCACCATACATAAAACCCAGGGCTTTCAGCATTGACAGAGAGACGTATGCCTAAACATTCCTCTCTTTCTCTCTGGAGGGGTGGCAAGTTGACTGGATCTGGCTTTGGGCCAGAAGATGATGTCATGGAGAATGACTTCACCATGCGGTGTCATCACCAACTCCCTACCCAGCACCCCCCCCCATCCACCCTTAGGGAGAATGTGCTGCTTCATAAACACACGCCAGAACACAAGCTTAGGCTATCGTCCGCCTGCTCAACCACCCTGCTCCTGTTACTATTTTAAGGATGGAACAGTATGGGAAGGTCGGGGGCGGGGGGGGCAGTTTAATTGCAGTTCTCCTGCCACCATTACACCACAAAGGGCCAACAGCAAACAGCAATTTCCCTCTGTGGCTCTTCCTCAGATAGTGGCTTTCTCAGGCTTCTGGTTCCATCCTGGAGTCACTGTAACTCTGGAGAAATATTCATGGCTAAGCTTAGTCTGTCTTTAAATATTACTTTTTGCCCATCTAAAAAAATGACCAAATGAGATCCAAGATGACAAACTTGCCAGTGCTGTCACTCCTGCTTCACACATTGCTGTGTGCTGTTGTTCAAGGATTCCTCATGCCTGTGTCCCCACCGGCCTCTCTCTCATAGTTATGCTGCCATATGTAGTCATACTGGATCTCTTGCTGTGTTATTGCAATCATTCTGCCATCTTAAATTGCTGCTTTGTTCATGCACTTATCTTTCTCCCCCTGCCCCCCGTTCTGGGGAGTCCCTTTCGGAGGTCCGGATCGAAGAAATCCCCTTATTTGTCTGCTGGCCTGCCATGCCCTCTGCCCCTGTCAGCTCTCCATCGGAATTGGTTTGCCGTCATCTGAGCCACCAAACCTGCTCTTCAACCCAATCGCCTTATTGCGTCCTCCAATATGCTGTTGTCCATCTGGCTGTTCTACCTCATTGCTGTTCACATTGTATTGATGAACTTATTCTGCCCTGTACAGGCCAGAGGAGGATGGTCCTCCCCCTTGACTCTCGTTTCTCCAAAGGTTGCTTCCTCCTGAAGAAGTTTTTTCTTGCCACTGTCTCCTCTGGCTTACTCTCTCGGAACCTTGGGCTCGGGACTATGTTCTGCTTTTGTCTTTATGTCATCACGCTTGGTTTGGATAGATAATGTGAAGGATCTGTGCTGCATTTCAAAGCCATCAATGTTACTGGACTATAGGATATATGGTGTGACGGGAACCGTTAGTGGGGCGAGACGTGAGAGCGGATGTACTGTCTATAATTAGTATATGAGGGTAGGGGCTCTGTTCTTGCCAGTCCATGCATCTGTCCCATAGCCCATGCCAGGGCCCTGTTGGGCTTTTCCCTAGCCACCACAGTGCCTCCTGAGGGACATACACTAAAATTAGCCCCACGACTGAGTCCAGCGTGCCGAGACTACACTAACCAGCTCCAGATTGTAGTGGGTGGAATGGGTGTGGGGGCGGAGCATTAGGGGAACTCCGCCAGAACCCCACCCTACACTCCTGCATCTGTTCTCATCACAGTCTGTGGGAGGTGGGGAAAGCATTACGTACTAGGAGGACATGGCTACTGCCTACATCCCCCACAGGACACATTCCACAGTTCTGATAGAGGATTATCATTATTGCTATAATATATTTCTATAATAAATATTCCTAGTACTAATAATACATTTCTCAGATTTCAGAGTACATGTACAAACAGTGAAGTAAATAATTTTGGCTCATATGAAAGTATTATCTTATTATATGTATGGAAAGCTGTTAAAAGTTAAGTAAAGAAATAGAAGGTTGTTGTGTAAGGGGCTAGGGCTCATGGAGGCTCACTGATTAGCACTCTTGGTTCATGGCTCCAGGGTTGAGTGTTCAAGTCCCACCTCTGTTTTTGTGTGGAGTTTGCATGTTCTCCCTATGTTTTGTGGGTTTCCTCTGGGTACTCCTGTTTCCTTCCACTGTCCAAAGATGTGATTTAAGCTAAGTGGTATCTCTAAATTGACCGTAGTATATGATAGCGTGTGCTTGGCATCCCATCCAGAGTGTGCCCTGCACTGCCCAGCTGCACTTATATGTTAGATAGATTTTTAACTGTTGTATGCTTTGAACAAAAGGGTCTGCTAAATAAATAAATAAATGTAAATGTAAGAATCTGGTTCCTTAGGATTTGTATCGACTGATGCTCTACCCTATGAAATGATATGAAGGCTTACTTAGCGCTCCTGCAGCCAATGAAAAATAATGTACGATGGAAGACAGGAAGCTGTTACCTTGTAAAACAGTTTTCATTGACCATAGCACTATGGCCAATATCATTTCCCAGTAATGTTTTGGCTTGGCCCACTGGGAGTGCGACTTCGTGATGAGTGTGCAGCTGCATTTACTAAACACTGCAGGCATGTCACTCCCGGACAGAGCAAAAGCATCGGTCATTAACAAGCCACTAATTAGGTCATATTCCTCGGTGAGGAAAGAGGGAAGGGTGGTCAAAGCATTGAGGGCACTTTAAAGTCATGTTACAGTAGTGGTGCCAAGTTCTGGAGTAGTGGGTGGGCTATAAGATTCTGTAAAAAATGAGTGGGCTACTAGCATTAAGTACATTATTATTTATTTATAACGAGTTTATTCAAATACCATAGCCATTAGTCAGATAAGATGAACAGAAATAAATGGATATATGGATGGATAATTGGATTGATTTTTTAATGATATGATGTAATGTTATGATTAATTCTTTCTTATTGATTACTAAAAACAGACGGAAGACTTTGTAAAATGTGAGTACTCTACACACCTCTACTTTTACTAATTACTCATTGATCACATTTTCTGACACCAAAATAAAAAATAACATTGCAACTGACTTGTTAACTGACTTTTGATTGAAACTCTTCCTCATTTGTCTGCAGTATTGACAATACCGGCCACTGCCCCAGAGTAAATGCTTATGTAACACTCCTGAAAAAGATTCATTAAATCAGAGCAAAAGAGAAGAGTTCAAATTCTTTATAACATACAATATTAGTAAAAGAGCAGAATGCAATCATTATAGGGGTATGAGATAGTGAGAGTCTTCAAAAAAAGTGGACAGAGAAGTGAAGGACATAATAGAACATTTTTAATGTGCTGCCCTTTAACCTTTGAATTTAATTAAGTTTGCATGTTTATGTCTTGAAAGAAAGCAATATGTAGACAAATAATTGAAAGCTGGATGGAACTTTCAATACAAAGTAAAAAAAAAAGAGAACTTCTCCTGAAGTTAGATTTTTTTGCTTGGTATTGACAAGCAGAAAAAAGCTGTCTTTCTGTATAGAGATGATTGGGGTAGAATTGACAAGTTCTGGTGTAAGTGATTTAAATTTAGGCCAGTCCTAAGCTATATTCAGTCAGGCTAGCCTTTTCCCCTGTCTTATCTCTGCCAATTGTCACTGAAGAATTTTCAACATTAAAGAAAAAAAATATTGCTCAACAATAATTAATAATATGCTTATCCATATGATCAAGCTTAAGAGTCCACTAAGGATTTTATAGCTTGGACATTTGTTAACAGCTCTTCAAAATAATTTTAAATACTGGATCACTTCACAGTACTGAGAAAATCAAGACAGATTAGAATGGCACAGCTAAAATCAAACGTAAATGCTTAACAAGAAAGATCAAGGTAAACTGTATATGACATTATTGTATTCCTATAAAGTAAGCATGATCAAACACCTGCTACAGACCTGCTACATATCTGGGGACTAGTGGTAGTGACTGTGTTCATGAAGAGCAGCCATCCAGTATCGTCACCTCAGGCAAGAAGTGGTCAAATCAAATCTTGATTTGATTTAAGTTTTTTTGTTTGTGCATTTTGTATGTTAATTGTTAAATGAAAACTATTCCCTGCCATTCTCCTCCAGCAACCCTAGCATTCCCTGCCATTCTCCTATAGCAACCCAAACATTCCCTGCCATTCTCCTCCAGCAACCCTAGCATTCCCTGCCATTCTCCACCAGCAGTCCTAGCATTCCCTGCCATTCTCCTTCAGCATCCCTAGCACCATTTTCCTGCAAATTTGGACAAAATAAAACGATTTTCAGAACACACACATTATAAGGACTTTGCAAATGTATTTGCTGAGACAGATCATCCTTGGAATTCACAGATCAAAAAGGCATTTGCATCAATATTCGCAGACCCCCTGTCTTCCCCTGCCTACCTCTAGAGTTTCCAGTAAATATTTGAAATATTACTGAATTCAGAATATTTGTTGAATGGAATTTAACTTTCTATATGAATTTGGAAATGTGACTAGTGGCAATGTACTGCTAGATGATAGCTTCCACCCAAAAATTACAGTAACTGGGTAATCTTACCAGCCACCCATGGTACCACCTTATTGAAGGACATAAAATAATCATCATCATCAATATGACCGCAACTAAATTGATATATAATTAATTTCAACGATAGTAGCAGCATATAAAGGCTATTTTAATCTTTCCCACAGATTACCATGAGCTGGCCACTTTAACTCTACTATGCATGTCATCATCTTAATCAGCAACTTTTTGCATTAACTGTTATACCTGCAGAAGTTAAAACTATCACAAAAATTGCAAGATAGGGCTAAAGAACACTATTTGTACAGAAACATACATTGAACGTTGCACGGAGTTATATTACATGACTGTAATATAAAACCAAATCTATGCAAGTCTTCATTTGTATTATGGTATACTTTTCTTGCTCTACTTATACATAGCAGAGGTATACCCTGTGTTAAGTATCTGACCTTTCTAAGAGCCGGTAACAGTTATGTTAGGGTTTCCCCCAGAGAGAGAACATGGAGAGATGTGTGGTCCTTGCTGACTAGCTTCTATCTGCTCCAGCAGCCTCACGTTGTCTTCATTAGTGAAGAGGCAGGATAAGAAGTGAAAACTTAAAATGACTGACTGTATGAGCTTTAGCACTGATTCCGAAGGCTCTATCAGAAATATGGAGGGCTTCTCGTTTATTTATGTGGCTCTTTAGAGAGGCACATCTTCAAAGGTGTTTGCTGTCTTACACTTTAGGGCTAGTACACTAATTATTGTTTCTCAATAACATCATCCTCATCTTCTGTTATGCACACATCTCACCCCCCTCAACTGTCGCAACAACAGCAATTATGTCTGACAACCAGTTAATCCAAATGTCAGTCACTGGATTGTAAAACTTACAGCAAGGGAAAATTAAAGGCCTGCAAGCACAACACTGTTATTAAGCAAACAAATATATCAAGACAAAGTCTACAGCTATGTTTTGAAATGCCTTGCTGTCAGAACTATTCCCTCAGCATGTCTAAAAGGTCAAAATGCCATGAAAGCTGGTAGGCGTCATACCCTTTTACAATTAAGTCATGGTGCACACTGTCCATTCTACTAATAAATAAAATCAGACATAAACGTGACCTTCACTTTAACACTGGATACTGTGCCACAGGAAGTGTATTCCTTTAAAAAAAATGTAATGGAAAAAGTTGGGACCTGGTTTACAACACTATCAGCAAGAAAAAAAAATAACATTAAAACATTAAATCTTCATTCAGGTTGAAGGCACAATAATTCTATATTCTAATAACAATGGAAAAGGGTATGCAATCCACTCCAATCGAGTACCATATTTTTCTTTGTGGTGAAAACATTTTCATGAAATTGAAAGACATGAAACAGAGTTTAAAGTAATTGCCGTAGCACTGCATCATGTGCTGCACTTTCAAACATATGAATATGCATGTGATTTGCTCTTCTTCATAGACACAAATATACCTAAGGGCTAAAACCACCACTTTGTGGTCAGCTTGATGTCCAGAGGTAAGTTACCAAGGTAGTTACTGAATCCCTTGGGCAGCAGATAACATCCTTTCAGTCCACAGTTACCAAACCAGTAAAGAAAGGTTCACATAACGGCAGACTTATCGGTAATTTAAGGGTGGGTTTCCACATGGAGCCATTGCGCCAAACCCTTGAGTTCTCAAAAAAGACCACTTCATGACTGTTTGATAAGGGCCCATCCATCAATATGCAATTACAGAAGCAATGAAAACCTGTGATAACTTACTTTAGGTTTTTTTTTAAATTATTATTTTGAGAACACTGGCTTTGTATATGAAATTACAGCTGCCGCAGTTTCACACAAAAAGCTTAGACTTTTACAAGAAAGTGGTGAGAGCTGTGTACCAAGAGGGAACTGACCAATACCTCACAGTTACAGAACACATGTTTTTTTGTCTGGAACTGCAAATAAGGCAGAGCTGTCAAAGTTCAGGCTAATGTTCACTGAATCTGTCTGTATGTGATGTCATTTTTGGCAACCAAATTTCAGGTTACTCAGCTATGAGCAAAAACATTTATCCTCATCCATTTCAGTTTTCTAATCTTGCCAAGATGTTTCGATCAGGCTTTTTCTAACTGAATTTTATACAGACAATAGCTTTGAAGCTGCTTGGCTTATGTCCCTGTTTACTTCACCCCTTTTTAAACAGCAAATACACAGTCATATTATATACAGATTAAGTGCCAACAGAAAGAGCAACACAACTCAGCACCTGCAGCCAGTCACTCACAAAGGGTAACAGATTTGATGAAACATGCTGCTGTCAGCCAAAGAATAAATCTCAGCTGGTATACCTTTGTTCTTAGTGAAGCAAATCCTGTTTCTTCTGCTGCTGAAGAGCCATTCATGTTCTTCACTATTAAAATAGTGAACTAAATTTGAACTCAAAATTTTTTTTCCCTTGTCTTAAGTAGTGTCTAATTTTTGTGCATGTTACACAGAGAGAGGATCCAAATGCAAATCTAGACTTTTATTGAGGAAAGGCAGAGCGAAGGCAATGGTCAAAAATAGGCACAGGGTCAGAAAAATCAGGAAGCACAGATTAGCAGCCAAAACGTACATCTTTTTCTATGCACAATGCTTGTTGTCATTTTTTGTATCATACTAACAGTCTCTTCTGTGGTGCCCAGTTTGTTTTGATTTTCAGCTGAAATGTCTGTATCAATTGTTTCTTTCAGTTGATCAAATTAAACAACTTAACAGGTGGTGTGGGTAAAAGCATATTTTTGTATGTTTGTTTAAACATTTTTCTTTCAGCAGGTTATGATTTACCTTAAGATATTGATGGTGAGTTTATGATAAAAGTTCATTCCCACGCCAAAACTGAATTTACTAATTGGTAATTATAACCACCATGATATATATAACTATATATATAGGTAACCTACTGATTTGAAAACAGTGACCTGGGGGATCTACTGTAATTATACACAACAAGTAAAACAACCAAGTGTGACCTCATTCTGTTATTCATTTCTGCCCCACAAGTTGACATCATGGATAATGATGTAATCGTAGGATTCCAGACTTGTAACCATTGGTTTTCAGACTCATCAAACTTCCATCTGAGAAGTGCCTTTGGTCTCAATTGTATAGTGTTTTGATAGTCTCCTAAAACTGAAGAATGCAAAGAATGTTACATAAAAATGAAACACTGAAAACTCACAGCACAAAGAATAATGAACGTCAACTATTGAAATGTCAATCATCCAAACCATCATTTGTTTGAACCCCCTGCCAAAAAAGTACACTATCTACTTTTAGTTTACTGGTTATATTGAAGCATTACTCCTGCTGCTTAATGCATTTGTTTTCAAGTATTCATTAAAAAATATATGCAGTAAAGCATAGAAACAAACGTATTTTTGTCATTACAAGTTCAAAATCAAACTCTGTCTTTAGCTACTGTTTGGAGACTCAGGATAGCCTCCCGTGACCTTGATGCAGGAGTATGGGGGGGGATGGTGGTTAGCTTTCACTTAGGCTGCTGTGAGCCACTGCAGTGTGAAGTTATAGCAGGTGTTTGGTTTCTAATCATTCAATATTCCACTTATTTTTCTGGATGTTTCAAAGTGAAATGTATCATTTTGTTTTAAATTTTTTTTTATTTCAATACTCCTGCACAATTGTGTTACTATTTGATTATCTGAATTATTTGATTAACCATCCATTGTCCCAGTTAGCTTGGATAATTGGTGTTCTACTGTAATTACAACTTATGCACTTGTAAAATTAAAAAAGATAAATTGCACTCTGTTGTTTCCAGAAAAATAACTTGGAATTAGTTTCATGACAGCCAGAAAAAGGCAAATATTTTGATCATACTCCCCTTTATACCTGCTTGCTTTTTGTGTTTAAGACCATACTTGTACTCCACATCTATAATTCAAATGCCTTTAAATACACAGAAATTACATAGATGGTTATTGTTGTAAACTCTCACTTAGCACACACACTAAATCTGTTATTTTCCCCCCACCCAAAAATGTAAGCCAAGACAGAAAGAAAGACCTCTATATTATTTCTGTTAAGATTTTTGGCTAATACTGATTCCAGTCAGACTAGCAAACCCCTCTACAAGCTCACGCATCAAAGCCAGTGTTTAGAATGCCACATAGAAATACATACTGAGGTCAGCTATTGGACAGGACTGATTAATCCAGCCTAGATGTGAAAACCTGCCACTGTTCCAGTTACCAACTCATGCTCCTGGAACACATTTTTCCAACAGACCTTAGTCATCAGAATTATTTGCACAATTGATGCTAACAAGTCAAGGTACCCACTTTTAGCTTTTACACTGTCTGCAACTCCACCCCCATCACTTTGTTCTGTTTTGAAAAGCACTCCCCAAGCTACCCTACACAGGTCCAGTTACCAGAAAGAATCTCCAAGTGTATTATAACAAGACTGTCCTGAGCAAAATTTATAATCAACCTAAACACATCCTTTTAGTAATTTTTATCTTAATTGTTAATTCTTATTCCTACTTACCACCACTGATTAATCCAATATGCTACTATAGTACATAATATAGGGCCTATCCATTCATTGTTGTGCATTTAGAAAGGGATATATTTCACATAATCTCTCAATCTTTACAGTCATTTTCTCACCAGTCTTCTAAATATCTGTGCACTTTCTAGTGGGTAACTTGGCAACGTACCAACCTCAATAAATACATAACTAATTTGAACCATGTAGTAGTCAATTAAAATCAAGGCTTTTAAAACTGTATTTTTATATCGCATTTTTTCCTTGAATATACTGTGAATTAACTTGCCAGAGACTACGTGGAGTGAAGGAGGAAGCAATCTTTGATTTTGACCTCTAATAATGTAGCTTCACAAATCATGGGGCATTCTCACCCATGTACTTTTCCTAATGCCTGACTCAGCACACCAAAGGCCATGATTCACAATCCTAATAATACAAGTGCTGGAATAAAAAGAAAAAAAAATCCTTGACTATGGCTGTCCAGACAGAGAGAGCAAAGGCATTAGAGGAGAAAAAAAATCTTAATTTAGAATTCCTTCCTAGTAGGGAAGTGTAAATATATTTTTCAAATCCAATTTTATTTCATTATTATGTGATGGACAAAAATCAGTTACAGGGGAAAGAGTGTAATTATTAAAAGTTTATGGCTGAAGAAAAGACATGTATGTGTAATTAAACTAAGGGCTCACCAAAGATGGGTACTTGTGATTTGGTTGGGGGGGGGGGGGGCGTGCAGCTGCCAATGGAAAAAGGGAAATAACTTTATTTGGTATTTTTAGTGGAGGAGGACATGGGGCAAGAAGCATTTAAAACTATCATCCAAATAAACAGACAAATAAATTCAGCAGACACTGGCTGCTCCTGTTTTATTGTTCCATCAATATTTAGTTTCTGAAGTAGCAAAACACTGCGGTGAATTGCACAAGGATCTTTTAAGCTCACCACAACAGGGTTGCACAAGAAATCTGACTTGTTCTTGAATTTCCCAATCCTGCCAAAGGTACAAAAGCTGTGCTACGCCAGGGTTAAGAAGCAGTGAAACAAACAAACAAACAAAAAAAAAAATAACACTTTAATTTGTATAGGTTAGTAATTCAACTAGGCAACACACACACACACACACCCCTTAACCTATGTGCAAGGTTGAATCCAGACCCCTTTACCATAAAACATGTGAGATTCATGGAAGAAGGAATGGGTCTTACCAGATAGCATGTGGGTGGCTGAATGCCATTTCCCGACACTGCTACCATTTATACTGTGTGCAATACCAATGCAACCACAAGGTGACCACATTTCAATCATGACATCACACTTCTATGTGACATGACAGGGAAGCTGCCAGGTCCTTGCCTTTCCAGTATGTCCAGTGAAATGCAGAAAATTCAATAACGGCCCAATGGTGCCTGTTGTTGTGGTTGTTCTGGACAGGAATGTGGTTTTAATGTGCAACACAAAACAAAATCCTTTATGACTCAGTCCTCATGGCAGTGGCTCACTATTCTCTGATGGACCTCAGTACCCAGGAGCAAAAAGCAGTCAATTGAAAGCGAATATAAACAGCCTAAATCTAATGCCCTCCCACTTTCGGAACCAACGTCAACAATTCCCTAGGGCTCTGTTCTGGGGTGTGACAGCTTATGCTGCTTTCCCTTTGCTCCCACTTCGTGCTCACCTTTTTTATTTCCCACTGCTTGTATTTGCAACCTAACCCCAGAGAATTTCTAAGACTGTCAAAAGCCAGTCCACATTATGTTTCTGTTTGACTGTTAGACCAGGCTATGCAATAAGCCCACGAATGCTGCTTGTTCGTCACCTGCCAGGGCCAAAGGGAAAGACCATCTGCAGGGACACACCACTTTTAAAAACACAGATGTGGCATTTGGCTCTCACTCCTGCTGTGTCAACGGTGTGCTCTGGACTGGGAACTACTGCACCAGGAGGACCTGTTGGCTAATCTGACAGACTGCTGATGTTATCCAAACACAGAAATATTGTTGCTGGCTCCCTTAATAGTGAAGGGAGGACTTAAATCGGTTCTGGATCAATGTAGGCCTAAGGTGTCTGAAAGTTATTACGCACCTGCAAGTCTTCAGGCACAATTTGTCCAAAAGAAGGGTCATGTGTACAGTGTAAATCCACAGATATTCTGTTCTTCTGCTTTTCTATTTCAAACATACTAGAAAGAGCTTGTTCTTGGCAACTACAAGAAAAAAGAATTGCAATCAATAATTTTTATGGTAGGAGACCAGGAAAACACATAATAACAGCAATGACAAGCACTTAATGTCTTAGAAGCAATTCGTTTTCACAGGGCCATGCCTATTTTCAATAAAATTAGATGACATCTTCTTGCCTTTCCTGTACTTGGCTATCCATGTATCCCCACACTTTAAGCGAATGACGCTTAGCCATAGCTGAGAAGGTGTTCTGTTCACACAGTAATAGTCATATTAACTAGGTTCTTACCAAAGACCAGTGATTAACTGCTGCTAGAGTAATCATTATAAAAGGTTTATGAGACAGTTTAGAAGTGGACAGTTTACATTTTTTGATCAAGGTATTACTTCTATGCATCAATTTAACAGCCCAATATTTTAATTTTTTGTCTTGGGAAAACAAATGTACAGAAGCCAAACAAACAAGTCAAAAGGTTAATGTTAAAGCAAGGTTAAATTGTTTAAATTGCAAAATAATGTTCTATATTAGAGAATCCAGACAGCAACTCCTTGAAGTTGTACTGTAATGTAAGGTTCTTGGACATATGAAAAATTCCTAGCAATCAACAAACTACACAAAACACTGTTGGTAAGCCAAGTGTCTGGTCTGTCCTTTGTCCTCTAAGTTCACCCAGGAAATTCCCCAACTTCAATTCCCACTGATAGTGGTTCCAACCTAGCACCAACAGGTAATCACACGATCTCTCCTGATCATGAAGACAATGTCTGAAAGATTGAGCGCCAGAAACTCATCCTATCTCCTGTACACACAGAGGAAAGTGCGGGGTATGCAGCTCATGGATTTGGGTATTTGATCATAGGAAGCTTCAGACAATGAGACAACTACCTGCCAGACAACTTGTCTGGTGCTACACTATACCCGGTCATTCAAGGACTCTGGTAACAAAAGGATTGACCTGTTCAGTCACTCAAGAACTATGGATGCAGGAGAGAAAAAACAGATAGACAATAACAAATACATTCAGATTTTATATGCAACCAAATACTTCAGATTCCAGAGTGCATTGTTGGAATTTCCCCCAGTTTTTAGAAATGAAATCATCTGTACCAAGAATCATCTTTGGCTAATTATTATGTGACATATAGTAAATTTTGTAGGTGACATTCATATTAAGTTCTTTAATATGGATTTCAAATTAATAATTGCAGGATGGACTAAGTAATGACAGCAATGACAAACACACTAATAATAACTCCATTCCTTTCATTTTTTTCCTGCAAAATTTTCACAAACACTGTTGCCATGGTTGTCACCGGACTGGGCTTTGCAGGGCCAAGAGACAAGAGTGCACATGCAAGTGTAAAAGAGGGTTTAATAATAAACACCAAGAAACTAACCACCAAGTTCTCCTCTGAATACAAGGGGTAACAAACACATAAGAACAAGGAGCACAACTGGCCATCACACAAACAAACATACAACAAAGACAAGAGACACATGGATTTAAATCACAAGAGATAAGTGGAGCACATGAGGGCAAGCTGAGCAAGAGCAACTGGCATAAACGAGGACACATAATGGATAAACACAAAACCCCGGTTAGTACTCTGGGGACCTAGAGTGCTGGTGAAGGTGTGACAACTGTTTTATGAAATACTATAGTAAAATGTGGCAAAGAAGTTGCTAAAATAGTCAACATTGCCAGTAAAAGAAATAACAGAACAGAACAAGTATAACATGTACATGACAATACCTGTACCATCTGAAATGAGTGGTTACCTTTTTATCTAGAAACCAAGTGTTCAGAACTGCAAAGGCCAAACCCTTGCCCCTGTTTGTTTCAAAGAAACCAAAAAAGTACAATTACAGTCCATTTTTTGTATGACATATTTTAGGAGAGCGTCTGAATGGTTTAAAAATAGAATAATGTTTATATTTCTAAACTTGGCTATTACAAGTTTCATAAAGCTAATGTACTGTACAATGTTTATTAATCCCATTAGTTAAAAATTATATACTGATAAGATCATCCCATTCTTGAAAATGTACTGTAATTATATATAAACGACATGTATTTTAATCTTATGGGTTACACATACTGTAATGTGCAATCCCAGCACTAATTCCATCTGTTTGGTGACATGCTGGTAAGAGAGTTCTTCACTTATTTGAGACTTTAGTGCCCCCTTTAGGCATTACAACCACACTACAAGAATAACATCATGCTTAAGTTTCTGTTGAGCCTAGACATATACATGCACTTAACAGAACTGAAATAAATCACATTAATCTCGTCTTATATATGCAAACTGAAATATATCAAGAAGTTTAACTGATAAATTTACAGTAATTTAACTGAGAATATCAGCAGACTCAGACTTCTTGATGGATAATAATATCCCCAAATATGGAATTTGCAGAAATTCAATCAACAACAGAACAACAGTTAAATTATAAAAATCAAACTACCAAAAATAGAAAACAAACAGGCTTAAGCAGCCTTGTCACCAGTGAGAAAGAGGGTTATCAGGCTTAAATAAAATAAAACTGTCACACATTTGTCTATACAACTTGTTGTATAGCATATAATTTTAAATTCCAAAAGATTTTTATGATGTTAATTTCCCACTGACTACATATTTCACGACATAATTGTGTTTGATATATTTAACACACTCTTTCTGTGGACATTGCGGTCTGTCTTGTACCAATCATGCACTCATACCAATTATGTATCTTTAGCATTACATTCCCACAATGCTGCTAACTATCTGTGTGAGTGCACCTTATTATCCAGGTTGATCCACCTCACTGCATTTTGTTTTATTTAATATCCTATTTATTTATTTCTCTTATGTTATTGTATTATTTGATTATGTGGCTTTCAGAGAGATTGCAAACTATCACTTTTATCCCCAGAATGGGGTTTGCAGGACTAAGAGGTCAGGGTGGCAACATGCAGATATGAGTGTAAAAGGGGGTTTAATAGGAAACAACGAGAAAACAACCACAAGGCTCCACTCTGAATACAAAGAGTAACAAAGGTGACAAACTCAAAAGAAAACAAGGCAAGAACACAATAATAAGAAATAGGATATGGAAGGGCGAGACTAGGGACTAAGAGCTAGGCATAAGACTGACGGTAACGTCAACAAACGCATGGCAAACACAAGGAGAAAAACACAGACCTAAATAATCACAGACACGGGGAACACATGAGGGCAATCAGGGCGAGGGTATCTGTAAACCACAATAAGGAAACATGCAACATCGCGGGCACACACGAAACTCCGCAGTACTGCCGGGGACCTACAGTAGAACTCTGGTAAGACGTGACACATACAAAGTTTCGTTGAACATTCTACAATGACAATGAAGATATTCTATATTATTCCATATTTTAAAGATTTAAATACCCAAAACTAGCTACATGTGTTTTCTTTATGTACATCTTTCAACTATTTAGCCCCACCTAGTGACATCAAGGAACAGAAGCAATATTCGCCATACTACTCCTGATGACGATAAAGTCATTCAAAATATCTTAGAAAAAGTAGAAAATGCCAATAGACCCAATTCCCATAATTAAATGTCAGATTAAGCATCCTTTCGTCACATTAGTCAGTTTCTGACAAATATAACTCGCGGTCATACGCATGCATATATTCAAGTCATATTCAGAGCTTTTTGGGATCGGGCAGAAAAATAGTGTTAAGCGTTTTAATTTGATTATATGACACCAGGTGAATCGAATAAAAAACTGAACCTTCGTACGGCATAAGCCCTTTCCCGCGGACAGTTCATTATTTAAAAGCGCAGATCACAGAGTAGAGTACTTTTTATCACGACGACACTTGAGAAGGATCACCCCCCGAGTTTTCTTTTATGTGGTCACACATCTGATAGAGCTTCGCTGTTTTTATTTTGAGGTCCGTGATTTCAGAAAGTTCGAAACCTCCTGGCCTGGAATAATTTGAACGCCTGGGACAGCCGGCATCGATTAATTGTAGGGACGCTAAGACAAGATACCATTCATATGCCCTAGATTCATAATTTTATAACGTATAAAAATAACAAAACAGTATAAATAACAAATATAAAAAATGCCATGTATTTTCTTCGTTTTGCAATTACGTTGCATTTTAATACGAGGAGAAAGAACGTGAAATGCAAAGTCTTACGATGGTCGTTCATATAATTAACACGAAACTTTCTTCCAATTAATGTCGAGTGTAAATTTCTCCTGAAAATGAGCTTCAGCTCAACACTGTAATAAATCTTAACTACGTCCGCGTTCACCTTCGCGTGTGCATCGCCAACCATACATCTGTTTAGGTCTTACCGTGATTGATAAAGATCCACGTTACCCTACAAATGTTGAAAATATCTGAAATTTAACACCCAAACTTACCTATGAGAAACATGACAAAAACAGCTATTAATGCTGGACCGTAAGGGAAGATGGGAACCCGCAAAATCAACAAATCCACCCATCTTCCGATTACAGCAAATAATAAAAATCCTTTCATTACAGTTCTTACCACCACAGGGCAATTTCGTGCCGTTAACATTTGAAAGCTCGCAAAGTTCACGTAACAAATAATAAGCTATGAGGCTTACGTTAATTTATACTTCCAATGTCGGTAACGTAATAAGTTAGGCTGACACATTCAAACATGTATAGTATCTATAACTGCGATAACCTCATTAGATTTTAAATTTACAACAACCTTATTAGATTTTAAATTTGCGACACCCTTATTAGATTTTCAATTCTTTCGGCAGCGTCTTTAACGTCGCGAGTGAACACAAGTGACTGCGTACGTCGAAACCTAACTTCACCACAGAAACGTACGTCAGAAGTATTTAAAAAAATAATGTAAAAAATGACCCACTTAACCTTAAAAGTGCTTTTAAAGTCATAGAGCGAGCCGGTGCCGTCGCATTTACTCCGAATTCAGCTGAGGGGCAGCTCCAGTTCACTTCAAAGTATGAAGACCGTTAACGGTCACATTTTAAACATTGGCGCTCGCGAAACGGGTCGCGTGCAGAGGCGAGAGTTTAGTTCAGTTTAATTTCAGCGCCAAATAGCTCGCAGAATCCCATGAACAAAGACCGAAAACCTAGCCTTGGATAAAGATTTATTTTAATAAGTTTACTTTCGGTTTATATACCGACACAGTAATGTTTCTGCGGCGATATACCCAAAAAAATGCAGTTAATTGTTCAGCACCCTGATACAAAAAAGAGATTTACCGCCATTTTGCCAACTCTTTCCATTTTGTGAGATAAGTTATTCTTCAGTCAGGAGTCTCAGAATATTATATTGTATCTGTACTTTAATGAAAGCGGTCCCAGAACAAACATGATGTCAGTGCAACTGTTCGGGATGCTAGTTAACTGACTGAGAATTGATGCACTATAGAGTGCAGATTTTATTTGTAGTATTTTATTTTTTCGATTATATTCGGAGCTAATGGCTCCAGTCACATCTTGATACTACATTTTGTTTAAACCAGAAGCATGCTTTTTAAATTCACGATCTGAAGTTTTTCAAAGAGATGAAGAAATAATGTCGCGCCTCCCCCCATTTTCTGGTTTTCTGCCAAAGACAGCTATTAAAGAAGGTATTTCCTAATTTCAGTCGTTCCATGAGAATAGTTAATCTTTCTTAATGAAAATACAAAGAAGGAAACATTTGAAATAAAATATGCGCTGACGTGTAGGCAAATGACCCTGTACACATCGATTTCCCTGCTAGAAACGGATAACCTGCCAAGCATCTCCCATCTGGGATAGAAATTCACCCCGAAACACCACACAGTATGCAGCGTAATGTCATGAATTATATCGCATATACCGTAAATTACAATCTTCAGATTTACAAATTTGTTTCTTCTTAATTTACATGATCAATTTAGGACAAATTACAAAACGAACAAATGCATTACTGGCAAATGGAGTATCTAGTTAAGACTACTCCCAGATGACGTTGACAGGATCAGCTCTGCGTAAGCTGCACTTATTCAATAATAGTTTATACCGCGTCACTCGACAGCACTGCAGAATATGAAAAAATAAACCTCAAAATTATCAGTAGCTAATTCGTGCAATTCATTCTTTACGACTTGCGACACAAAACTGCAAAGAATAAAATATGTACTGCATACACTTATGGAGGATATCCTTGGAGATTATGCAAATGAAATTAAAATGTTATTTACACTCAGCAAAAGTTTACGTCCCGTTATTTTCTGATTTGAGTTAACCAACAGAGGGTGCCAAAACCGAAACACCGCAGAACATTTTACTCATGTATTAAATGTATAAATGGGATTTTATGCATTTCAAAAGTTACACAACATTTTCTTAATTGCTTAATGTCTTTTTTGCTTGTCCTTTATTTTTTGTTATGAGGGATACTGAATCAAAAAAGGTAAGGTATGGTTGTCTTACTGACGATGAAAAACACACAGGTGAGAGCCTTGCCATGTTCATTCACCATGGAATATACAATCCAAACAAAATGTACATGGTGTATACATTTATTTGATTCTAAAGAAGTCGTTAGGGCCATTAAACCTTAAAGGACCCCCCAATGTATTACCAAGAAGGATATTTTGCCGCATTTAAAAATTTTCTGTTATAACCTTGAACTTTCAAGAGAGTAGTACAACTGTGTTTACTAATTTTGACATGAAACTACGAGCAAAAAATGCATAATAGTAAATGAGGGGTATGTTTTTACCATCCATACTATCCGATTACATTAAATTATTAGACAGGATTTTTATTTGATATTTTCAGCTCCTTGAAACTGCAAATGAAAGCACATCTCTATAGTAAATACAGTGACAGATAGTTTACTAATACATCAGTTTATGTTTATATAGTCCGTTGCATATTGTCACGATAAAAATAGCTTATGTATCAAAATGTTTTAAATATCAGACACAATATTTTCGAACCTTCTTATCTGCACATGCGAGCTCTTCATAAAATTAAATTACAGGATTATTTTTTATATTGGGTTTAGCATTCCGTACCAATTGCAGTGCATCCATTCGAAAAATAGGTGGCAGCATTGCCATGCGCATCATTCTTTTTCTTCACGGGACTACTCGGATCTAACTGGTCTATTGTAAGAGTAGTTTTAGTATCTAATACAGTTTGTCTTTTTAGGCAGTGGTACATCATACTTAAAACGCATAAAGAGTTAGCGCCATGTTTCACTATAGTGCTGTGTTAAAACGATGTTTTTGTTACCCTCGACTTAACTGTGAAGTTTCGTACAGATGAATGGTAAGTTCTTCAATTGGGAAGATTTCACTTAAGAAAGCAAAGAAAGGTCGGAAACTTCAGTCCCTGACTGGCAAGAGAATTTCTCACGCAGAAGATACACATTTTCTGTGTTATATATGATGATTTGCAGATTTTTTGTTATTAAATAAAATATTGCACTAAATAATAATAATTTATATTCTGTCATTTAAAGTGGAAATTTAAAACAAGCAAAGCAACATTTGGCTTAGTTGAAAGCAAACATCAAGAAGATTCACAGAAATTTTTAAAGGTTGAGCAAACACGTTTCATTTGACAGAAAATGTCTGTTTTGTGCAGCAGGATGTCTGTTAATTTTCACAAATGTCACGTGAGACCATCCATTTTTCACTTTTGCATGGCTTTCTTTTCATATTCAAATGCAAAAAACAACCAAAGACAGCCTTAGTGGACTGCTGTGAGGTTTTGTCATAGCCTTGCGGACCCCATACTGTAAAAAGCCTGTCAGAGTCTATTGAACACATCTCATTGCACAATTACCATATAAATGTGTTGGCTTGTTGCGCCCCCATCACCTGGGCAGCAGGGATAATGTTTCGGGTAATCTTGCAGGAACCAGCTGTCCAAAAGCAACACGAGCCCTGCTGTCAGCAGGTGTATGTGAAGACTGCCTTTTCCATGCTACGGCATGAGCCATATAGCATGCGGCTCATCTTCACCGTCTGCACATCTGCAGGAGAGGACCTGGCACCTTTGCTGGCCTGATGACAGCTGGTGGCTGATAACAGCAGTAAGACGTGGGTTGAAGTGCACTACTCTGTTTTGCCTGTTTCCTTCTACATTTTGCAGTCAGTTTTCGGTAAGCATAACCGGTGAGTTCCTGTAGTAGATTTATTAGGGTACTGAAAGGATCAAATGAAATTGCACTTGTTTGTAAGGTAAACAAACATACGGTGTGTGCTGTATTTAAAGGGCTGTCTCTGCAGTAAACTGGAATGTACTCATTTAGCAGCTATGGAATGAAAATAATGATAAAGTGTACTCAGACACAACAGGCACTACTAGTCATTGTCAGCAATGGGACTTTTACTAGAGCAGTTGGCAGAATCTAGAGCCAAGGGTGTTGTTGCTGAATTCACCCTGCAAAGAGGGGGATGACCCTTGGCTCCCCCCCCTTTTCAAAGTGTTTTCCGTTCCTGTGCCAGTTGACTGCTGTGTACCTGTTTGAGGCAAAGAAAGATGGGCACAAGGATAGTTTTTTTGCACCGTATTCTAGGTTGGGGTTCAAATTTCCTACATCTGCAATTTGTGCCTACACATGTCTACTTATGAATGGACAGTTCTGCACTCCTTGTAGAGTACTGTAATTACTAATTAAACTGTTTCAACCCATTATTTTTTTCCATACCTACTCACCTGGTCTGGGTTTGATCACCTCCTGCTGGCTACCGTTGTACATGCATGGTTCCTCTGTTTCTCTGCCCATAATTCTGTCTTCAGAGAGACAGAGGTTCTGCAGCAGAAAGTACGTGGTCATTAGGCCTTTTCCTTTCACCTGGATCTCCCCTCTCGCTGTGATTTCAAAGCCTTTATTCTCAAGCTCCCTATGGAAATGAAGAATACGGTCACGTCAGCATGAGAAAATTTGACTGTGCTGCTTCATTTGCATATACTATTTTCATCCCAAATTAGCAGCAACATGTACTGTACATTTATACCTATGCTAGATCTTGGTTTTGGCCTTAAGAGTTTTACTCTTTAATATACAAGATGTTGTGAGTACCTGTAAGTGGTGGGGCTGAGGTGTATGTGGTCTGGGACACCATGGCTCTCCATGCGGGATGCTGTGTTGACTGTGTCCCCAAACAAGCAGTAACGTGGCATCTTCTCTCCAACTACCCCCGCCAACACTGGCCCAGTGTGGAGACCCACCCGGATCTAGGACGAAAACCCAACAAACACATGCCAAGCACACATGACACACCCTAAAGACTCAGTAAACATACTGTACATTAAGTGCATAACATAATGTTAAGTACAGTACAGTATGCCTCTACCATAATCATAATGTAGTTCTAGGGCCAAAACATTAGAAATGGAGGCGCTCAGGAGGTAAATGCCTTACCTGGATTGGGTTTCCAGAAATGGGGTTTGTCACTTCCCGTGCAGCAATGCGCATGCCAAGGGCAAAGTTTGCTACACGCTCAGCATGGGTGTTGGTTGGAACAGGCACTCCTCCCACCACCATATAAGCATCGCCAATGGTTTCTACCTACAGGGCCAAACATGTGACTTAGACATTACACCTGATTGTGTAGAAATGAAAAAGCTGGGTGCTGTTTAGTCATAGTAGCAGAAATTATTCAAAATATCCCTGATGGACCCCCCCCGGGGTCTTGGTCAGTCACAGAGCTCTTGGCTGCATCACCTTGTAAACATCATGGATGTTGGTCAGTCGGTCAAACCTGGAGTACATGGAGTTGAGCATGTTGACTATTTGGATGGGTTCACAGGCTGCACAGATGTTGGTGAAGGTCACCACGTCGCTGAAGAGAATCGTGCAAACCTTGAACTCACCTGGGAGAGGGAAGGCGTTTGCACATATATTTTACCTCCAACTTCAGATATTTAATAACATGCTATTGTGAAGTCCCAAGAGGGATCCTGTTGTTGTACCACTGAGCAAGATATGAAAAGAAAAAAATCCAGCTGTGTAAAAAGTCATGAAATGTTAAACTGCTGATTATGATGGTGTATATTGATATAGACAGCTAAAAACATCTGGGACATGCTTAGATATTGTAAGACAAACAGTTAATTGAGAAATGTATTAAGGAATCATCAACAGTTTATTGTAGTGATGAGATGAATGAGGCCTGTGGTGGGCTGGAATATACGAAACTCAAAATCTCAAAATCAATGCTGGCACATTCAAAGCCTCATTTGTCTCAGTACTAGTCTATTCTGAAAATTGATAATGTGCCACACCTGCTTCCACTTTCTTGCCCTCCTTGAGCTGGTTGGCCACATGGCGGGGCAGCATGGCATACAGCAGCGTCTCTGTCTTCTTCTTCTCCACCTCCAGGTTGCGCGAGAGAACACGCAGCTCCTCCTTCTTGCGCTCCAGCTGGTTGGAGAGCTCGATCTCAGCTAACCGTTGCTGGTTGAGCAGGATGAGGTCACGGGTTGTGTCGTGTGGTGCTATGTCAGCGATGTGCAGGCCTCGCTCCTGCAGCTCCTGAAGGCTTCGCAGTTTCGGTGAGCACAAGTAGACCATACAACCCAACGAGGTCATCCACACCATCTGACCTGGGAGGGTAGCAATACAACGATTCACGTTGCTTCATTGGCTATGGAACATATCCGTTAACCATTAGAATTGTTCAAAGTGTAAATACACCACTTTGTGTAGAGAAGAGTAGAATTTTGATTATCCGAATTGGGATGGTTGGTTTCATTAATTAAATATTTTGGATAATCAAACACACATGAGTATCCCCAGTTCATACAAAACAAACATAGTTAAAATATTGATTGAAAACTAGTCACCATCTCCCACCACACTTTTGAGTCAGTCCATGTGTAAAGACAGACACAAGATCTGACACCTCGCAGCTTGAGCGATGACTGTTGCCGAGAGGACTCTGGCAGCATCTCCCTCCTAGTTTTCAGCACAAACTGACTGTTGATGAATTTCCTGATGCTCTCAATGTTGAAGGTGACCTCAGGGTGGACAATGCTAAAGTACTTGTCCAGGTGGATGTCCATTGTCTGTAGTCCAGGGACGAATTTCTGTATGTTGACCCCAGTCTGTTTCACCTTGAGCTGCGTACCACAACAGGTCAGTTCACATTGTGTTAGCAAATTGTTTTTTTAACCACTCGAGGAGAATCAGAATCAGAATCAGAATATCTTTATTGTCATTGTAACGGGTACAACGAAATTAAGTGCAGTCCCTGTGTC
>JAACJT020000062.1:477991-496272 GCA_009936485.2 Gymnarchus niloticus
TGCTCCCACCTCAACCAGTGTGACCAGCCTCTTCCTCTCCTCGCTCGGGCCCTACTTCTGACCCAGTCTTGACAACAAATGACAAAAAAATAATAATTAGGCACAAATATAAAAACCTTGGAAAAATGTGTAACTTCTTCAATATTTGCCAACATTCTAGTGTGCCCAAAAAATAACAATGTATCTTTTTGGCTTCTTGCCACACAGTCTGGAGTTACTGTATGACAGAATTCTATACCTTTGTCATCATCATCATCCTCTTCCACTGCTTCTTCAGATGAGGGTTGTAGTTTCCATAACGTTTTTAACATAAAACTTTAAAAGAAAGTAAAAACAAAATGATTTTGAACACAATTAACACAGTGCTTGCTTTGTTTAACTGCACAACAGCAGCATAGTAACAAAAATCCTCCATTCAAATACAGCCAACCTCTCTCTTAATCTGACAGAAGTTCAACTTTGGAGTTAAAGAAAATCAATGAATCTATGTTCATCTTCGCTATTCTACTTTAAACTTCTAGGCCCAAAATGGGGGCTCGCAGGTCGAGTGTATTTTTGTGGTAGCGTTTAGTCACAGCGCCCTCTAGTTTAAGAGTTATGAACTTTGAGAATGTTGTTGTGTGGCTGGAAATTATTGTATAAAGGACAATTCGATCACCAATCAATAACACAAAATCCAAGACAGCATTTTCACCACAATGGATGATTAACTGCTATGTTAGTCATTCACTGTTTTGGTCGATGATGACCATAACATTATACGCAAGCAGTCCATAGTTAAAGATATACAGCATAGTCATCATATTTTGCAACCAGGTTTGGCCAAATTTCACTGTCATTATAATGGCATATATAGTGTATGTATATATACATATATGCTCATAATCACACGGCACGGGTGTAGGATTATGGGTAGTGTGGTGTTTGTCTAACCATGTTTCTGTGTGTGGGGGCTAGCAAACCTAACCCCCAGGTTTGTACTGTAATATGATGTCAGTGTGTTTATAAAAGGTACCTTATGAGTGTGGTCATATTGATTAAAGTGCCTTGTTGTTTGAAAGTCAAGATGTCCCTGCCTCTTTGGAGAGCTGTCACCACACTACATATATACGGCAGTGACAGAGTCAGTAAATAATATAACGGGAACTTATGGTTTTGGGGAGATGAATATTTTGCCTACATCAAACAAATTGTGTTATATAACTGAATATTTTTATTTTGGATCTTATTTCCCTTTTTAAAGTAGACCTTGATGGCTTCAATGGTTTTATAGTTGGTAGTCGTATGTCTTTAATATTTTCTATCGGCTATTGGATCATAGATAGTGTTGTAGAGGGAAGACTAATTCCAAGTTACAGCTATTCTGCTCTCCCGTACAATAGAAGACGGATCAGTGCAAAGAAAAAAATCAAACAGAGCCTAAGTTTAGTGTTCTCTAATGTGTCCTCAGGGGACGTGTTCAGCACTTCTGCTTTTCGGCTCCGCAGGTGTGATAGCGACCGAAAAGTGAAACCTAAGCGTTTCTGTGTAACTGCTCACAAACTCTTTGCCAAATATAGTATGTATGCAAATGTGTCAATTTTCAGATGTTCTACTCGACATTTTCTACTTTTTCACGAAGGAATCCAAATCCTTACCGTAAAAATAAATATCTTGAACCAAACACCATTGTGTTCACTGTAACAAAGGTAAAATGTATACTGGAACATATTAATATTTATAGCAGAGTTGATTGAAAGTTAAGGCAAGGCAGCTGAGTATCACAGTACTGCAGTAAGTTTTCTGTTGTGTATTTAGATTACCCAGTCTGTGCCCCTGATTTAGACGATTTAATGACTCACTGAACTGTGCATTATTGACAAACATGCTGATTTCATTAAGTGCACTGCATGATCATGAACCCAGTGGCCATTTTATTAGGCATACCTGCTTGTTAACAAACTTTGAATCGTGTGGCTACAAGGAATGCATGTAGCATGCAGACAGGGTCAAGGGGTGGAGTTGCTGTTCGCTTGGCATTAGAAAGTCTAAATTGTGATGATCTGGGTGATGCTGAATGTGTTGTGATTGCTACTGTCGGGCGTGGTGGTCTCAGCGTCTCAGAAACGGTTATCTTACTAGGATTTTCACACACTGCAATGTCTTGAGAATGGTGCTATAATTCAACAACAAACATCCATTTAACAGCTCTTTTTTGGGCAAAAACACCCAATTCATTCATGTCATCGAGAGAGGTCAAAGAATAATGGGGAAACTCAAAGGCCACATGTGTGGAAAGTATCTCAGTGCAACAGTGGGGAGCATAAAGTCTTCCCTAAATGCACAGCTCGTCTACCCAGGAAGCGGTTCTGAAGGCAGGTGGCTCCCAACCCAGAATGCACTAGTAATTTGTGCATGATAAATTAGACACTGAGTATAAATGTTTTGTGTGTCATTTAAAATTATAATCCATATTTGAAAATGTAAATAAAAATGTTATTGGTCCATGCCATTCTATAGAGGAATGAATTGAAAAAATGATGTTGAATACTACAATATTCAGTAAAAACCATGTAATCTATGTCATTGATTAAGTCACCTAATGTCAAGAACTATTTGTTTAGTTTGGAGTTTTCATGGTCATTCACTGATCTCCTGTTCACTTTGCGCAAAATGTGCAGCGGAATGCTTACAACGTAACTTATAATCAATTTTAAAATACTGAAAAGCACAGTTATTCTTTGCAGGCTTCTATGTGTTGCAAAAGACCTGTGTAAAACCCTAAAATACTACTTTATTAATGGGAAGCTCAAGACATTGGAGCATAGGGCATCAGTTTAGGGTACATCAGTTTAGGGACGTTACCAACATTTTATCTGAATTGAAGCGCACGGGAACACATTATAACCATGCTGGACAGAAAAAAACTGACAATGGTGATGCCAAGTTTAACAGCGTATTTGGTACCGTCGAGCTGTGTAAAAACGCAGTACAACCACACACACCACGGAAAGGCGCACTTGTTCGAGATAAAGGGTGAGAAGTGGGGTTTGCCTTTTATTTCTTGTCTCTCACTTCCTTTTGCAATTTGACATAACCTGAAGAAAACACACTCGACACCTGAAAGGCGAACTGAGCTGGAAATCACAGCGGTGATCTTAAGCAAAGGTGAGCGATTGTAGCGCTGTTCACTTAAACGGCGATACCGTATGATTCTCCTGCGGAGTACTAAATAGTATTGAAGGTTTTCCTACATTTAGATTGAGCCTTCACTTATAATGCATTTTTGCAGGTAATCGTCAATATCTGGCGTAAAATAGGTAAACAAATTGACTTAGTTATAATTTATGAACATTACAGCTGTACAGTTTATTCCCACGATTACTGAACGCAGTTGTCACTTCATCCTTGACACTTACGTGATGTTTTTGTCAATGTATAATTGTGACATGGTACCTATAGTCACGAATGAATGTAGAGGTTTTACAGTCTTGAATGATTGCCAATATAATCTACTGTACTCAGGCATTTCGCGACAGGTTTAAATCACACAAGACGACATTTTCTTATGTCACGGTCACAGCGGTTAATAGATAGTTGCCTCAGCAAGGACACTGAAACAACACCCGGGTGTCCTCAAGAGAACGCATTCATATACACAAGCTTGTACACTCATTCTGCAAATGCACAAATACTCTAAAGAATGCAGTCATACACCAGTCATGCACACACTCTTAAACAAAAACACACACATACATTTCAGAAAGTATTCAAAACTTAAAAAGAAGCAACTTTTCATTAGATGCTGGATTCTTATAGTCATCAAATGTGCATTAAAACCCCTTTCAAGATGCTGGTTATCCAACTTTGTACTGTACATCTATATGTCAGTTGTGTCCTGTCAGTCTGTGACGTCACGTCAATTTTATGCTCCTAACTGACTGCTGCTCTGGTTGGTCAATAAACCAACACAGATTTGTGTGTACTCACCGGGTGGCACACTTCCGTGTGGACCCATTCGGCCTTGCTTCTTATGGGTTCCCTGATCTGTGTTCCATCTGCTCCTCCTTAGAAATGTTCTGTGAGGGCATACTCTGGAGAATGGCCTGCTTACAGGACTGGGAGAGCATGGACACACGGTGTGACCTCCCTGACCACTGGCAGTACAATAGGGTGTCGTCAGAGATGGAGGTCACTGCCAGCTTTCCCTCAAAGCGCTCCAGTGCCTATGAGCATGTGGCATTGTCACAAGAATTGCTGAAGAGGGGTCCTGGGTGTCCAAACCAAAAGCGGGCCTTGAAGAGTGATTGGAACTGTTCCTCAGCTCAGGACGAGGCTGCTCCACTGTATAGACACCTCTCCCCTGGTGTAGACATCCCTGGTCAAGCCAAACCAGTGGGAGAGGCGTTCTTAGTGCCCTCTTCCTGTCAGAGCATCTGCGAGAACTACAGTGATCTGCACATCGGTGGTGATCAAGTACTGCCTCTCAGCGCCAGCACAAGTAACCTGGCACCTGGAGGTAGCATCGACCTTGCTGATGGTCCATTCTTGCAGTCCTGTGAGATCCCCCCGGCACTGGAATCCCCTCCCCAGCCCTCCCTGGAGTTCCCCCAGCGACCATTACAGAGGTCCTCCTGCTTGAGGAAGAGCAGTAGAAAGGAACACAGCCTTCTCCTGCAGGGTGGGCAGCCCCTGTCCAACTCCCTGCTGAACCACTACCTGGAACAGAAACTGCAGGATCTGTACCGGCAGCACATGGTAGAGAGCATGGCACGGGGTGGCTCACCATCCACCATCCTAGCTTCTGAGTTCGTCCTCACTAATGTGGACCAGATCACCCAGCAGCTGTCTCGTGAACAGAACCTGGAGGCCTCGAAGGCCAAGGATATGGTGCTCAGCTGTCTTCTGAGGGTAGCCAGCGGGCTGGTCTCAAGTGAGATCAGTACCCCGCAGCTGCAGATCTCCACAGAAGGGCCTGCCGGAGGACCGTGATGGGGAGTGCAGCTCAGCTGCGCGTCGGTCACGGAGCTTTACTGCTTTCGCTTTCTTCATTGATCATCTATCTTGCAATGTATTACTATACACTGCCCGGCCAAAAAAAACAGTCGCACACTTCAGTCTTTCATTTGACCATCTTTAGTTTTGATTAAGGAACATTCATCCTGGCATTGTTTGGACAAGCTTATGCAATGTCTCGAAATATTTTTCATCCTAGATTTGCATTCATTTTTCATTGAATCTTGTATTGACAACAGGAGAGTGGAACCACTCCATAAAGTCTTCTCTACCACATCCCAAAGACATTCAGTGGGGTTAAGGTCAGGACTCTGTGGTGGCCAGTTCATGTGTGAAAATGATCCTTCATGCTCCCTGAACCACTCTTTTACAGTTTGAGCCTGAAGAATCTTGGCATTTTCGTCCTGGAATACGCCTGTGCTGTCAGAGAAGACAGAATCCATTGATGGGATAACCTGGTCATTCAGTAGATTCAGGCACTCAGCTGATTTCATTTTATTGCTGCATAACTTTGCTGAACCTGGACCAGACCGTTGGCTCTTAAGTACCGCATTTGCTTATGTAAATTAAAACGGTGACTTTTTTTTTGGCCAGGGAGTATATGTCATAGAACAATAAACATGTGCTTTCTATTTAAAATGAAACAGCAACTGCAGCAAAACAGGGCTGCTTTAGTTCTATTTTGCCACCTTTTGCTTGGATATTTCAGTTCTTTGATGCCACCATCGTTTGTGTGAGATTTTTGTCTCAGTTCTGCTTTAATGGGTTATTGGAAGGTTTATAGAAAATGGCACTTCCTGTGTATGAGGTGCATTTTCCTTAATTTGCATTACACATTGCAATAAAATTGACAGAAAATAAAAGGTAAAATTATTCATGAAAAAATCAAATCCCCCTCAGCAGTCCAAAATAAATCTTTACATTTTCACTTCCTTGTTGTAAAAATACTCCTTTAACATATGAAACTGTTAACGCATATAACACCTGTTACCTTAGTTACACTTAAAAAGGATTACTAAAAATTCAGTTTATTTTCACTCACACGCAGATCATCATGCAGTCTAATGCTTATCATTTACTGCTTCTCTCATTTTTCTTTTTGGAAAAAAAAATTGCAGTTTTACAAAGTCTGTGACTATTTCACCTTTGAGCAAGGAATTGTTTAAGCACAGGCCCAATTCTGCAAATGTGGAAGTGTAAATTGTGTTATGACTTTGAATAAAAAAGCAGATATATACAAAAAAATGTAGGTCCCAGTTGTGTGTTGCTTCTGTCTTATACTCTTTCCCAGAGTAATTATTTTTGTTATCCCAGCCAAGCACATACAATAGTCCAGTATAATATTGCAATAAGAAACATTTAGTAATTTCACAAGAAGCGATCGCTTTCCTAACTCACTGAGTTTGAGTTTTAAAGCAGGTAGGTAATAGGCACACCATGTTCTTGGAACACTTTAATTTTTCTCTAACAATATGCCAGTTGCTTGTTTCATCGTTGTGCTTGCAACAAGGTTCAAATAAATGATTCATACAAATAAAAGGAACTCAGCATGCACATTTGCATACAGACCTTAGGTCTTTTCAGTTTATAGTGGACAGCCTGTTGCCGCCCTCCGGTGGGATGAACAGCACATCACAGGCGCGGTGGATTGGCGCTAAAGAGTCCGTCTTTGTTAGTTTACAAAAAAAAAAAAAATACTGTAGGCAATGTGCAAATGGGCGGCTCCACTGCTTCTAGCCCTATACTGGAGCTTTATTAATTATACAGCAATGAAGCTGGCTAAAGAACTGACCTGAACAAGATCACTCAAAAATGTCAAGATACTCTCAAATGATTATTGATCTTAATGTTTATATTTCATGGAGGATGTAATTATACAAAAGAATTGAGGATCATTAAAGGAGAACTGAGGATGCAGGATGAGCCCAACAGGAAGGTGGGGGCATGCATACTAACTGTGTGGACTGCAGAAACAAACCCTTTCCACCATTCATCTGCATAAAGGCCTTGTGAGCCCTAGTGTCCTTGTGATTTGTGCCGGCTGGTCTGGTATACAAACTAATTGCAGAGGATTATTACTGAACATCACCATTAAACTTAATGCTTGCCTTCACCAGGAATGGTACATCAGAGATTTGTGCTTCCATGCACTAAGGGCTTTGTGTTGAATAAAGCCACTTCAGACCCAACTCAAGGTCTCGATTTGTCTGTGTTTTATATCTGGCCAAGGCTGAGTACTGCGCCAATTGCTCCTTTGCAAACCCTCGAATCATTTAGGTGCTAGTTTGCCGGCCTGTGGCACCGCAGATTGTATTATGTTTTGCACTTTGCTGGCAGACGCAGACACTTCAAAAACGGAACAAGAGCTGGAATATGTCGCTTCTACACTTTGATCATTTTTCGTGCCAGATTCTGAGACATTGGACCAAACACACCTTTGTGACCCTTGTGATTGATTGAATAGAGAGTTCTCATGGAGTGGTTTGAGCATCTTAGTTATAGCTGTTCATTCAAGGAAGGAGATTCAGAAACGTTAATTAGTTTGTTAGTACTTTGGTTCTGTTTACTTGTGTCCTCTGTTACAGTTTTGTGCAATTCAGCAGAGCTGTCCTTGGTTAATTATGTGGCTTTGAAAGAGATGTTCTCATTTAGCACAAACAAAAAAGTGTCAAATTACCCATACATACACATGCAGACATGACGTTTACACCAGATCTGTGGTATTTATTTTATTTCCAAATTAGATTCATTAAGCAAAGTTTTGTGGTCATTTGTGAGACATTAATCGACGACATTTAATGGCAGTCATTGATTGGTAGCTTGATAACTAGCATTAATTGGTTGTTTGGGATACTCCCCCCACCACTGGTTTAGAAACCACATTTGCCCCGTCACTAATTTATGGTAATATTGGACTTCAGACATCCTCCTTTGTCTGCATTTATTCCACGTTTCCGACGAGCCAAACAGAGATGGAGGCCACAGAGAAGAAAGTTATAGAGCAGCAGGGAAAAAAAACCAAGGACAGACGGAAAACAATCAAATCAAAGACAACTTCAGACCCTCAATACCTAGCAACAGAAGGCAGACGTCAATAGAACATATAAGTGTCTTTTATGGGTTCATAAAGTAATTTCCCAGGCACCAAATGCCATTAACATAGAGGTTGAAAAAGGCAAGGACAAAAACACCTTAAGTCAGTCTAGTAGACACTGGATATTTTCCCCCCTCCCAACCAACCATCAAATCAATGTCAAGTTCTTACTGACTTGACATGTTTTCAAACGAGGCCTAATCCTTCTTCTTTTAAAAGGTTTTTCAGTTCATTTCTGTGTGTTTTGTGATCATCAATGCTACCCTGCTTTTGTCAGCCTGTGCTTGTTTTGTGCTTATTTCTGCAAAGGCTGTGTTCAGACGGAGCTCATAAATGCCTTTGGCAGCATCAACAGGGTCCAGGTGAAAATTAAGGGGAGTGGCGGGGAAGCAAAACTTGTCAGAAACCATAGGAAGACCTCTAAGTAGGATCCCCCCCATAGATGCCTGCAGTCAACTGATCATCCTGACCTTGTCAGCTCTGTGGCTTTGCCTCTATTTTATGGTAACAGTGTTTAAGAGAGAATAATCTCACTTATAAATATTCTGAAACAGGAATGGGGGAGGTAGGCTTCTTGAGAACTGAGAACATCCACTGGTTTAGGACCTTGACCAGAAGCCAGTTATCCCTTAGTTGCTTTATATGAGGCCCCTCCCTCTCTACCTAAAGATTGATGGAGCCAATGTCTGAATAAATACACAAAACCAAACAGTGACCCATAGAGGAAACCAGGAAAGCTGTCGGTGGGAATGAAAGTCTCCTTACTGTCTGTGTCCTGCTTTCTGAAGGTTTGCTTTTATAATGCTCTTCTCTTCTTTCTCCTTGAATGTGAAAAGATGCGTCTGGACTCATCCAGGTACATGCAGAAGCTGCAAGGACATGCCATTTAACTGCACATTCATTTGCATCCTAGCTCCATGGGTTTTGTTGAGGGCCTTGAGTGAGACAGCTGTTTGTAATCATGCCGACGAGGAACACGGCAGCCTACCTGAGAGAGAATTGGCGTTGACGTTGAGGGACAGCGGAACAAAACGCCTACATGTTCAGCTGGCAAGAGCTTCAAGGCCCTGTGCTGCTCCTTCGTCTGACCACCTACCAGGTGACCTTCGCTTGGAGAACCTATAAATGGAGACCCTGAGGCTTTCGCTGCTGTAATTTCAGAAGGTCAGCTATGAAAACAACAGGTCCGGTGCTGTTATGGACACCGTAAGTTTGTCGTCTGGTCAACTCGTAAAACATCTATTTTCACCTCTCAGTCACATAGATGAGCGTTTTACTGATATTGCCTTCCAGGGCTCAGTAAAAACAAACATTCCATTTGCGTGTCTTTGATATTTATTTTCTGTCGAAGTCATCAAGTACCACAGATACTTGAGCTCAATTTAACTACAGATTGTTGTGTTCTGCATTCTGAAAGTCGAATTTCTTCTCAATGACTTGAGCTTGGTGTTTCAGGGGATAGTGTGGTCTTGAATAAGTTTTTAAGGGCAGTAACTGATAGGAGTCCATCAATGGACTCAACGGCTCCTTTTGTCAAGACAATAGTATAAATCAATCATTTAGCTCTTTTATGTAAACATGACTCTAGTCTCTTGACTCGTGAAGGCAACATATTCATGCTGCATTCTATAAAAAGGTAATAAACAGGACATAAATTACACTGATGTTCCATTTAATTTTCCACTGAGTGCCCTGGTTCTCTCGTCCTCTCAAAAGCAACTTCACGGGACATAAATCGGCATGCGAAATTGACAGCGCGTTCCGAAGGTGCAGACTGCAACAAGTGATTCTTCCATCATTTTTATAGGACAGGCAAATTTCTCATTGTGTATAAACGCTACCGCGGGTGGAATGGAGCACAAGGCACACAGTCCACTTAACAGAAACCCATCCTCTGTGCTCTTCACAGTCTGCCTCACCTTTTTGGAGGGGAAATTAAGCACTTGTACCTAATTTTGAAGGGTGCTTTCAACAGGCCATAAAGCAATGTAAGGTCGCGTCATGACTCACCTGCTTGGCCTTCACCAAAACCACCTCCGTGATCTGTCTCTCACAGTGCCTCTTAATTACAGACAAGCGTGCCGCAAGGACACAACTTTACTGCTGTCATGGCTGTATTTTCAGGTACTGTTACTTTGATTTCACGTATTGTTCAAATAGTTTTAGCAGACATCCTAACAAATACGGTTTTACTCTTCTGTTTTTACTGAGCTCTCAAGGGAGGCAAACACCCGCAAGTAAGGAATGAATGATCTGATTCACAGTGTAGAGCAACTGTGAAAGCAACACTAAAGGCTATTTAAAAAAAAAAAAAAAAAAACATTGACAGAAGGGTTAGGCTACAGAGAAAAGAATTATGTACTCTGATAGCAGACCATTGATTGAGCAGCTGGTAGCTCTAACTAACAATCAGACATATTTTAAGACACAGGCAAGATGACAGAAAAATACTCTTCTGATCAAGGGCAGAACATTAAAATCAATCAGCAAGCAGCCATGATTAAAATGACTGTGATGACGCCAGAAGTAGGTAGCTGGGAAATTATGCAGCTGAAACAGAATTGGGTCTGATCTATGAAAAAAAAGTAGTCAACAATAAAATAGTCATTAAAATATTTTCCGAAACATTCTATCCCATGTTGTCTGATTTTGTTGAGGCTGGTCAGGCAATGTTGTCACCACTGAGAGATTTTCATAGTTCATATTCATTTTTCAGTTTATGATTTTCATTGTAAGATTCACTGAATCTTTGAAAAGTTACTGTGAGAAACTCTGAGTTTGAAATAGAAATACTGACAGGAAGAATATGCGTGCGTTTCATTTGTAATTCTGGCAAATCTGATAACTTTACATCATATAGTCAGTATAGGAACATGATTTTGGTTTTTGCCTCTTTCCAATACACATACTGGCATGTGGATAATTGGATATTTGCCTTTTGTGGTGAATCTTAGTTTGTGTAACATTTAAAACATCTGTCCATTTCTCTGTCATTAAGCTCCATAATACAGCCGAGCTCATGACAGATCATCATGTGAAACTCAAAAATGTCAGGTATTTGGTCACAGCTGTCCAGTACTTCAGTCCCAGGTGCAATTATTGGATGTGAGGTGTACTTTTAAAGTTCAAAATAATCTAGAAACATAACTCTGATAACCTGTTATCATTTCTAGAACTTTCTAACACCTTAAGGGAAATCACTAGAAACATTAAAATAGCCAAGTTATGCATACCATTCTCTGAAACTGCATTTTTAAAAAAAGAACAACAAAACAAAAACCATTACAAACTATGTTTTGAAATGTACTTGACTGGTTCCGCTGAATACAATATCGAATTTCTCACATCAAACACTTTAGGCAGAATCTTCTATATATACTCTGTGGAACACGCCCAATACCTGTGAGACAAACAGTTTTTATTAGGTCCAGTCCAAGAGAAAGTAGCTGAAAATACAAAGAATCTCACAGCTCTTTTCTGTCTAGAACAGAACCCTCAGCACATCAGCGGTCTGTAAGACCCCATGACAGCGCTGGGAGTGATGAGGGGCTGAAATAAGTAGAGGAGACAGGTGACACTCATTAGTACCCTAATTTGTGTATCGCTATCCGTTCATAAAGTCAGGGTACAGAAGCCCACATAGCAGCTGAATTGAAGCTATGATTAAAGACCTGGTCTTACGGAGCTGAAATGGGGAGTCTACATTTCTATTAGTTTTCTATGGACAAAAAGAGTATTAGACTGGGGGGGGGGGAACATGGGTTCTGACAGTACAACCTAGGGATTTATGAGCCCCCCATTCCCTCCTTTACCTGCAGCCCTGCAGGACCAAGAGCAGCTGAGCGAGACGATGCGTCAGGATGTGGCCGACCTCCTACTCAGGGTCAGCCATGAAAGGGCCACTCTATCATTCAAAATCACCATACATTGGCAACGGTGAAAGCAGTGGCCTTAGGGAATACGGTATACCACCTGACTTCACCGGCAACTGTGGAGGAAAGGAGGGAGATGGGCTCTTCAACCTACGGGTGGACACAGGTGCATTTTGCAAATTGCTGCAGTTATTAAAAACAGAATATAGGGTGGACAAATGGCCATCACCGTATTCTTCCTTTACCATAACTTAACTCTGTTCTGCTGACATAAGGTAGACAGGCAACTCAGTCTGTGCACAAACTCAGCACAGAGAACCGTATGAAAATTAGTCAAATTCAACATCTGCACCAAAAATACAACTAGATTAAATTATATTACATACATATGAATATCACCAGGAGCAGCAGTTGGTGCCTCAGATCCTCAGAGCTGCAGGTTCGAATCCTGATTTTCAGGTTTTTCCTGTTTCTGCACTGGTTTTCCACTCAGGATCTGTCCACCAAACCAAAAAGACACACTTCAGATGAACTGGCGACGCGCAATGAGCCTTTGCATGAGCCTCTATGCTCTTCAAGAGCACTGAAGCTTGAACTGCGTTGGGAACAAGCGTGAGGGTTCAGACCGGCAAAGCGGATTTATGCGGAGCACAGGTTAGAATGGGAGACCTTGTGCACACTGACACTGCACTGAAGGGGGAAGTCTGAACAATTCACTGAAGTAAGCTGTGCTAATCCTATGCACACAGCCACCTCACATGATGTGCTTAGCAGTATTTGTTGGACTTTCCGTTTAATTTCATTTAAAAATAAATAATGATCTTGTAGCAAATGAACAAAAACAGAATCAAATGAGAACAAATAAAAAGTTTTTGTCCTTTTTCTTTATTAAAAAAGAAAACATAAGCACAGGTATAAGAATGCAAACACAGATGCAAATGCATTCATACACACAGAAACGGCTGTCTATTGATTTCCTCTCTCATAGCTCTGGAAGTTGCAGACAGGATGACAGAAGCCCTTGAAAAGAGCAATATTCAATTTGTAACTCTCAGGAGGACCAAGGCCACGTCTCTTTATAGGGAGTGACAGAAGGATGAGGGAGAGGAATTGAGACCGTAACTATGGTAACGCAGTAACCACAGTAACCGCAACTGCGGCTTGAATTACAAAACAAGGCAATTTTAACAAACATTTCTATGAGTGTCAAAACAAAAAACAGTCACAATAACTTAAGTCACGTTTAACCTTTTTTGACACAAACTCAATTTTTAAAAGTTATTATTTGGCAGACTGCACCTGGGGCATTATGACCTTAGCGTGATGGAGGGGTGTGCATCCCTGAATGATCCACAGAGCTACGTAAATCATCTCGAGCCTGAGCTCCTGGTGAACATGTCTGTGGAGAGAGGACAGACAAACTATGTTCCAAACAAAGATCCCCAATGAAAGGTACCTAGAAGAAGGAGTATACTCTGTCTGTAAGCTGTAGTAAGCACTGTACAGCAGTTAAGAGTATTCAGCCCTCTTAGTGGCTGAGGTGTTGAAGAGGGTATTACTGTACCTCCTGACTCTGTAATCCTACTGGGAGTCTTCAGTGCACATGTAGGGAATGATAGGAATACCCAGATGTTAACGCTAGTGGTAGATTGTTATTGGACTTCTGTGCAAGTCATCGATTCTCCATGACAAAGACCATGTTTGAACACAAGGATGTTTATAAGTGTACATAGAACGAAAGCTCCCTGAGTGAAAGGTCAATGGCCGCCTTTGAAGTCGTATCATCTAATTTGAGGTTGTGTATTTTAAGAGCTCTAGAGAAGGCCTGAGCCTTTTTTGTTGCAATGATCGTGAAGAGCTGTAGCCAGAAGGTACTCAATGCCACTCATCGCAATTACTGTTAAACCCCCAGGTGGATACGTCTGGTGACGAAGGAGGAGGACTTTGTGGCAATGCTGGCGTGGGAGTCTCCTGAAACAGTGGAAGGGTACCAACAGGCCAAGATGCTGACGTGAAAGCAGTCGCAGATGCAAAACCTCAAGCATGGATCTATTTAGAGATGCTCCAAGAAAATGTTTTGGCAAAATGTGTGATGCCTGGAGAAGACGGAGGTGAGACTTTGTTCAGATTGTGTTCAGCTGAGGTGGGGAGGTGCTGATAAACAATACTAATATGAAAAGAACACTTTGAGGAGCAACTAAAACTGACTTAAATGTCTTCTAATCAGGAGGCATTGCTGGAAAGTTCTGATGGCAGAGGTCTATCACTGCAGCTGAAGCTGCCACTGTGGTTGGAGGCTTATGTAGGGGAAAGGCTCTGGATGTTTTGGTGTGGGATGATCCATAGGCCAATTCAATGTCACATGAAAAAGTAAGTAAATCACCTTTGGACTGGTAAACATGGGTAATGGACAACCAGAGCATGTGTTCCAACTTATAGGTGAACACACTTGTCAGCGTATGTGGATCCTGGCCTGGTTGTGGGACAGAGGACCAAGTCTTCTCCCTCCCTCGGCTGTGTGAGATGTTGTGGGAATATGCTAACTTAGTCAACGTGTACTCTGTGGACTTGGAGAAGGCACATGACTGCGTGCCTTGGGAGATACTGTGGGAAATGCTAGAGGAATACAGACTACCTGGGCTGCTAGGCTGCTGTAGCATTCTATTTGTTTCCTGCATGAATGCTGTATATATTTTACCTGCATGCTTGGCACCAAATCAAAGCTGCTTTGAATGGGCGCTGGCCTCTGTCACATGTCAGTATTGCACATGTTTGTGATTTTCATGGCCAGTATGTAAAGGTGCAGTCATGGGTGGAATGGTGTCATCCTTACTTTTTGCAGATGATTTTGTGCTTTCGGCCTCATCTAACCAGGACTTCCAGGACGCACTTGAACAATTCAATGCCAAGAGTGAAGCGGCAAGATTGAAAGTCAGCACCTCCAAATACAAGGCCATGGCCATCTCTTGGAGTAGAGTGGATTGTTCTTTTCTGGTGAGGGGAGATAGTCTACCTTCAGTGAAGGAGTTTATATACATTAAGAATTTGTTCACAAGTGATGGGAAGAAGGAACATGAGACTGACTGGCACAGTGATTCAATTGCGGCAGTGTTGTGGGCGCTGAGGAAGTGGTGGTGAAGCAGGAATTGAACTGTAACACAAGGGTTAAGGTTTACTGGTCAGTCTATGTCTCTAATCCTAAAATATAGTCACAAGTTGTGGGTGACTGACAAAAGAACAAAACGGAGAATACAAATGCTTGAAATGAGGCATTTTTGTAGGAGAAGCTGTACTTTAAATAAAGTCACTTTGGTTTTAAAAGAGCCAGCTGAGATGGTTGGGACATCACATAAGTTTGCCATCCGGAAGTATAGAGGAGAGGCAAGACCTGGAACACGTGGCAAGGATTATGTGTCTGAGCTGAACATTTAGGGATTCCCCCAAAGTGGACTGATATCTATAATCATGGAAAGAGAGGTCTGGTCTGGCCGGTTCACCGTGCTGCCACCACGATCTTCATCAAGAGCGGAAAATGAGGTGAGAGGAAGCAAACGTGTGTGGGGGAAAAATGAGTTCAAGGTTATGATTATTATATAGTTTATCATACAATAAATTCATCCTGCTCCAACTCTGTGTGTAGTATTTGCATGTTCTTCTGCTTTGTAAGCTGGTTGATTGTGTGGGTGCATGTGCGTGTGTGTGTGCGTGCACCCTGGGATGGACTTACATCCCTTCCAGTGTGTAACCCAGCCTTGCACCCTGTGCTGACAGGGATAGGCTCCTGCCCTCTGTGAGTGACCTGGACCAGGATAAGCAGTTAAAGATGGATGGTTAAATTCATCAAAAAAAGATGGCAATTCAGTGAAGAGATTCACTATCATTTTCTACTAGACGCCATTTACATGCAAGAGAAAAACTGTCAAGTGCAATCTAGAAAATGCCCAAATGTCATTTAAGTCGACAAAATAAGGCTAAAATCCATCATTTCAGAATTTCAGACTACAGCGTTACACTTTGATTCTTTTCTGAGTCAGACATGCTCAAATTGAGGATTCTAAAAAAGTGAGAAATGACTGACAAAGTTCTGCCTATGGCACACAGACAGTGAAGTTATTCTCCAGGCTAATCCTCTTCAAGGACCATAAATCCTCATGAAGCATGAAAGCACTTTGACTGGATCATCGCAGGGTTCCTGCTGTGTCTCTCGGTCTCATTTGTTCACTTTTTTACTGGCAGCTTGACCTTCTGCCAGTCTGATGCTGGAGGAACTCTGCCTGCTCCCTGTGATTTCACCTAGCATGCTGTAGCGCCTCAGCGTCTTGGTAAACAACCATGCAAGGGTGGGGGGGGGGGGGGCATGTTTAACCTGCACCCTGATGTTCCTGTGTCTGTTAAATAAATAAAATGGGAAAAGAACTGTGAACTAAACAATCAAGAATTTAAAAGATGAGGTAAATTATTTTCGTGGGTTTCATTGTGCATTTCCATGAGTTTGTCTGCCTGAATAAGCATTTAACACTAGATATGTTAATATCTGAGGTTTCCCTTTAATCGTAGTGTTCGGCAAAGTGGTCAGTGGGGTGACCATGTAAAGGGTGCCATGTGGATAGAAACTGAACTTGCACCCTCAGGCCACCGGGATGATTCATAACTGCCACCTGTAGCCCCGTCCCACACACCTTGACATGGACACCCAGCAGACTACATTGCACACTTCACAGACATTTATACCTTCATCTTAAGCTGGACCGATAACCACCAGCCACTATGCATTCTATACAGTATTTGTATGTATATGTATTCGATATTCTACATTTTTATGTTTACATGTCACATTTTCAGGTAATTCTATTTTTAATATTTTATTTATGGAGGATATGTGTTTTATATTTTATTGATTTTGCTATTGGTTTGGTTTCTTTACTTTTTTCCTGTTCTTTATTTTTTTAAAACAAGTTGCAGCATCTGGAGGAGGAACAAATGAAGAATTTTGTTCTGTTGTCTGAACTTCGATCTTAAACAGAAACTGATAACATTTGACTGAAATGGACTGAACCGAATACCATGTGGTCACTAAACATGAGACAGGGAGGGGTCCAGCCCCAGTATCCTACTTCCAGAACTGGGAGTTGTGGCAGCGTATCCATAGTAAGTGATGTGGTGAACTGGGAGGATGCTAAACTTCGGACCAGTGAGGGCCCTCTGGTCCTGGTTACATAAATTCCATTGAATCATTGTAGTCAAATGAGGATGTCTGTGTCCCAATTAAGAGAGACTAAAAACTAGTCCAGCAGTGTGTGAACTATGCACTAATTGCTGTACAACACAATTTGTAAATTACATTCCATGTACTAATAAGGAGCTTTCCCCAAAGATAATTCTGTGATGACTCCTGAATTGTGTTGTCAGTAACTATGTAAACCGTAATATATTGCCACTTAGACAGACTAAATTTGTTATTTCTTTTACTAAACAGGATGTAAAAGATTTTAATTTTAACTGTCATTACTATGCACAATCATTCTCCAGAACTTTAAATCTGTCCTTATTTGAACTGTGCTGCTTGTTGAGCTTAATTCTTTAGCAGAATTCATTCTCACACCAAAAGAAGATCTTCACCACCATGCTTCCTGCACGGTGATCACACCTGCAGCTAGTGTCCTTGTGGAGATTTCACATTACTTCCCTCATTCAGCGTTTAACTTATTTTGAGTTTTGATCCTACCTTCAAAAATTCTAAAAACTGTCAATAAATTTGCCTTTTTATTAAAAGCAGTAAACCTGATTTATTGTTGGCTGGGGTTGAATGCCTAAACACGATTCATTTCTTGAAGTTTTTGATCTGTTTTCAAGGCGTGATGCTTCTGTCCTTAAATGTCACTAGGGAGAGAGGCCATCCTATGTCATGCTATAAAATCACCTGAAATCACTCACAGCCTGAAGGAATTGGGGACCTCCTAGAAGTGTAAAAATAAAAGGGTGACCTAAGTATGGAGGTCTGAACAAACTGGTCAGTGATCACAAACCTGAATATGGAAACTAATCTAATCAAGAAAGATGTAAGTTGGGCTTTCTGAAACCCCCTGGGTACGGCAACCTGAAATGATTCTCATTTCTCAAAGGCTGAGGTGACAATGGAGGGCAACTCAGCTAGTGCTACCAGCTTCATAACACCATTAATAAACTCATATGTCCAAGCAGTCAGTTTACTTATATGGGGGGGGGGGGGAGGGGGGGGGAACCACAACAGACAAATCACTAAAACGCGGGGAGAGGTTGGCGTTTTCTCGTTGTCTTTCCCTCTCTCGCTCCTGCTTTTT
>JAACJT020000062.1:496677-524808 GCA_009936485.2 Gymnarchus niloticus
ACTCAAAGCCAGACACTTTCTAAATCTTCTTAACCTGGGCTCCTCTGCTTCTCCTGCTTCTGTTCCTGTTCCTCTGTTTCAGATAGCCTTTTGATTGGTTTGCAAAATGCATTATTTAACAGCTGTTGCTAAACTGAAACATGAACAAGGTTAAAGAAAAAAACAAAACAACTAAAAAGAGGTATTAATAACTAAGGAGACTGAATCTACTTATAAAACCCTGCCCCTCTGTATTAAAAAACACAAAACCAGTATGAAAAAAATTCAGAAAATAAATTATTTAGAAAAAGACAGAGTGGCATGGCTCTTGCCCCTACAGTCCTTCACAGAAACATTGCAGAAGAACTATTCAGTTATTTATAATTTGTTTTGAAAATGGAAAATAATTTATCATGACGTATTCCAGTGTGGCCCATGGTGTTTTATAATAAAACACAGAACTCAGAGTTTTGGAAGCAAGCTTAAGGTATGTGACGGGCTCACAATCTCAGCTCGATCATTCACAGGCTCATGCTTCCACACTAAAACCACAGAGAGTCCATATCAAGGTTAAAGGCCAGCCTCAAGGCATCACTTTCCTCACTGCTTTGTTTTTTTCTTTGGGGGGAGCAAAAAATAAAAATTGTACATGGGTAATTAAGCTATCCACCCCTCACGCAACCTATCCTCTCTGGACAAGGCTGGTGAACTACACCGTGAACAATTCAAGGCAAAAAACAGGAGCAGCATAAGAATTGCACCATACATGTGAGAAAGGGGGAAAAACTTAATGTTTTATGAGACAGTTGTCCAGGGCGCAAAAAACACTCCGCAGTATTTGTTGATGTTACTGTGATTTACTTGTTGGCAAACTGATGAATTGATTCTCTTCATTTTACTGGAGCTGTGAGTAATCAAAAAAAAATAAAAATAAATAAATAATAATAAAAAATACACAAACTCACAAAGGCAGCAGAAAATTGTGGCCCTTCGAGTGAATAAGATGCAGAAGTGAATCTGTGGTCAGTTCATTTAATTAGAACCTAGTGACTCAGTGTTGGCGGAAATTTGTTTGGATGATCAGAGAAAGCCAAACCTAATGGATCTCAACGCCACACAATCTCCGGACACGATGAATAAAAAAATACTGGGCCTAAAATCCTTCAGAAACATGTTGTAGTCTAAAGTTGCTTTGGCTCATTAAAAATCACTATCAGGAAAATTGTGACAAAACCAACTGCTTTACTGCAAGATTTCCAACCCCCTGCCAACTACAGCAGCAGCTCTTCAAATGATTGTGACTCCAGTGAGATTGCATGCCATCTAAATCAGTTAAATCCTTTACCGAAGAGATGAGATAAACAAAAACTATCACCATCAATGAGTTGGGTTGAGCATCTGTGGTGTTACCATCCATATTTCTGTGGCATACAAACATGGCTGCCCCTGGACTTGAGGAACTGGCCAAGACAAAGCCATCAGCTCAAAACCATGGTCTTCCAACCCAAAGCCCCTACTGTTGCCAAAAACTGCACTAGAAATGAAAAGCACCCAAGGTGACAGTATCCCCAGGCAAGGTGCTGATGGAGTGGAGGATGTTTTGAGGGACCTCTCAGACAAGGCGAGCCGGTGAAATCGGCAGAAGACGAGAGACCAGTTAACTTTTAGGAAAACGTTGCTCTCACGATTTTACAAAAATGTGCCAATGGTCTAGAAAGCCGGTATAATGAATTTGCAGACAAACCTGAAAAGCTTGGCTTGGACAAGACATGAGCTGGATGTCCTACTACTTGACTCACTCTTACAGAGGCAAATCTGAATTCAGTTTCTGTTACACTTGCTACACTTTGACATCATATAAGTTAGAGCCACACTTTAGCAGAAATGACTATAAAGGCTTTTGACAGATTTGCTCTGAAGACATTATTAATACTGCAAAGTGTTTAGAAATCAATCTGTTATGAAAATGTCTGTTGCTTAAAAGATACAGATTCTTCAACAGAGTACAAGTAAACACAAGCTCTCAATACAGTACCAAGTAATCCGAATTCACACATCAGAAGTCCCCATGACGGATTTTTTTTTTTGGTCAGGGGGCGGTCAGGGAATACATTATCCAGCTCCAGTAGTCAGTGATAGGTTTATCCATTTCCTGGCAACTGGCTCCCTCTAGATGCACTCTCGTACACATTGTGGGAGGTGTCTGGGACTATTCAAAAGTCTAAACAACTTCTGCAAAGGACGAAATACGCATAAATCGCCGTGTTTATGTGGGCAAAGCGAAAATTACAAGGCGGCTGCGGGGTCGAATGAGCCGGGACGGTGCCAATGTAGAGCATCATGGCTTGCTTTGACGGCTGCCACTGCTTCAACCACAAGAGGAGAACCAGCATTCTGTACAGCATTTTAAAAAGCGGCACCCAGACGGAGCGCCAGTCACACCGGCGACTGGCTGCTTTCGTCCCGCAAGATGCGTGCGCCTGCGGCTCCAAGACAAAAGTGGCGCTTCGCTGTCCGCAGATGACGTGCAAAGCGGCGTCCGCGGTGCTGGTGAAGACGCTGCGCTTCGTCAAGAATGTGCCGTGCTTTCGTGAACTGCCCGCCAACGACCAGGTGCTGCTCGTCCGAAGCAGCTGGGCGCCGCTGCTGGTGCTGGGCATGGCGCAGGACAGGCTGGACTTCGAGACGACGGAGACGAGCGAGCCGAGCATGCTGCAAAGGATCCTGACCAGTGGACAGGAGAAGCGAGATGGTCCACCGCACACGAGCGACAGGTTGTCTCTAGAAGACATCCAGGGCATCAAGACGTTCCTGGGCAGGTGCTGGGGACTGGACATCAGCACCAAGGAGTACGCCTATTTGAAGGGAACCGTCCTGTTTAACCCAGGTGAGTTCCAAGTCCTGCTCCGTACAGCTTCACTTAATCAAAGTGCCAGAACTTCTGTTTCAGCCATGAATGTGTGTGTCATATAGCCTATATACTCATGAATATAACAAAACGGCAAGAAGAGAAACAGTAACAGTTAATAGGAATCCTTACATCTGATAGCGACTGTGACATTACAGTGGCATATGGCTACGTTACGGGTAATGAATGTCACTTTGGCGGTCACCGGTCGCTCTCTTCCCACGCCAGATCTGTCGGGTCTCCAGTGGCCGCACTACATCTGCGGACTGCAAAGCGAGGCGCAGCGAGCGCTGGATGACTACGTGAGGATGATCCACCGAGAGGACGCCGCCAGGGTGGCCAGGCTCCTGGCAGCACTGTCCATGCTGAGGTCCATCAAGGCTGACGTGGTCGCCGATCTCTTTTTCAGACCGGTCATCGGCACCGTCAGCATGGACCAGCTTCTGATCGAGATGTTTTACCAAAAGTAGACTGGAGTGGACGGACAGAACTACTGATACAAACAGATTGTCCCGATAGAGTTGCTCATCCATTAACTTGCTGCTTTTCACATCTAAATTTTGCACTCTGTGTTCTTTGAGCCGTGCCGGTTTAAATACCTCGGGAGTTGCGCTGGACTTACTATGGACCTTCTGTGAGGAAACCTGCACAAAATAAAAATCCATGAAAACCTCTGCGTCTCGCTTTGGCTAATACAATTCTATTAAGAATAACTTGCATTGCATGAATACATGAGCTCAATATTTTAAAAAATGTAAAACTAGGACTGTTACAAGCATTATAATGAAGTGGCGTTTGGAATATTTTGAGAAATGAAGCATGCAAATACTTGGTTTAATGATCACGTCCTCATTCTGTTTTGGCAAATTGGTTATAAAGCCTAATGAAGTATTTCAGGGTTGCATTTGGTGATCGCAAATGGGAATCGTTATGTTAACGTTAACGTGAATACAGAAATGGTTTCATATTGAAAATAAAGGCCATTGTTTTTTCTGCCAATATGGGACACAATGTTACCATTCTATGTTGTGTATCTAAAATTTAAGGCCACATGCATTCTCCATGAAATATATGAGAGCCACATTTTTGTACAATGAATTTAACATTCAAATCAATTCCTGAAGCTGTTCCTCTGGTAAACTATTGACTTGAGTCCAAGATCATTTGGATCAGTCTCATAGAAATGTTGTTATAATACATAGGGCAAACAATATGTCTGTCTGTCAGTCCGTTCGTTTATCCTTGTCAGGGTCATAAGGGGGCTTTGAACCTGTCCTGGGCAGCATAGCCCGGGATATCAAGACCCTGCATGGGACGGAGTCTTGATATTTAATTATGAATATGGCTGTTTACATTTAAGTGCAAAAACTGGTTTTATAACAGAGTTGTTGAATCTGAGCACAGTAATTATAACGGGAATATATAAGGGAAAGATCTACTCAAATACAGCTCGGGATAGAAAATGTACACTCTAGACATGATTAGACGTTCCGAACATAAGAAAAGTGAATGTGAAACGAATAGCAAAACATTTCTTTGTCCTAAAGAGGGCACTGCTTGCCTATAAAGTACGCTACTTAAGCTCAAGGCAGTCTTACAGCAAAGTCCCACAGCTTCAGCAGAACTTTATGGCCAAAAATACATCACTTGCTTATCGACTTTTCTTGCACAACTATGGGTACATGGCTGACAGCAGCAATGCAAAAACCCCCACGCTACTAATGTTTTAATCTGGTTCAACAATCACTTTGCAGTGCTGACAAGAAGCTGGAGGTGTATATAGTTAGAAGTGGGTTCCTGTAGTTTGTGCAGTCTGCTCAATGGGCAATGATCACTGCCCTGCAGATGGGATTCAAGAGCAGACTGCTCTGCCCAGTCATTTGCATTACTGAATTGTTTGATTTCACATCTTATGAAAGAGGTCACAAGAGACCTAACTTGAACCCCAAAGGCAATACTCAGTTTGGCAAGTACAGGCATGGTAATACGGTGATTGACAAGGTAAATGGGGAACAGGAAGTAATGGAGGAATTACAGAGCCAATTAAATATTCTTTGCACAGTGCAGTTAACTTATAGCCACTGGGAAAGATAGAGTTTCTGAAGCCAGAGGCGAATCTCTGGGATATATTCCAAGTAGCTGGGTGAAGGTCTAAGAAAGGATTCTTTTCTCAGATAGCTGCACAGTGATTTCAAACTGTGGAGGACCGTAAGGCGCCACTGCAGATAACGGGCTTCTTGAGAATTTCAGCGTCCTGTACTTTTTGGTATGAGGCCTCAAAGGCAGTGTGCTGCATGTAGCAAGAGGTATAAAAGACAAGGCAGATCAAATAAGAACTGCTAATACTTTCGAATGCATCAGTTTAGAGGCTAACGCAGGGCTGCGATACTTGGAGAAAACACCGTCTTTGATCTCGAGGCCACCAAGAGCATGTCGTACTTGAACAATTTTACATAAAGCAGCTTGAGCTAATAAATGCTAACAGTATTCACGCTGAGTTTAACTGTGTCACATATCTCATGAAATATTGACAGCTAAAGCCAGACGCCCCCTGCTGTGGATCCAGTGTATCTGCATTACATTCGCCCCAAAAAAATTCATTTTCTCTCTTTCAAAATAGGAGATGAAGGAAGAAAAAAAATGCAGAAAATGCATGCAGGCATGGCAAACATAAAATAATCTGTAAGGAGTTTAACTGATATTCATCTTATGAAGAGTCTGTTACCATTACTGTTTGGTAATTACACATATTGTTGCTTTAAAAAAATGAATGGGGAAAAATCTTAAAATGTTATATAAATGTTTGACAGTCCACTGAAAGATTAAAAAAGTAGTTGATTAGAGATCCATACAAAGAATGCCATCGTGTTTGGAGTGGTAAATTGTGTGTAGTTACCTCATAATCTTGATTCAGAATGTGTCATATTTGCGCAGAAATTTATCATCTTTCTCTCAGAAAATGTTAATTCTTCAACATTAATAACACTCAGCATGATAAACTGACAAGCCATGAAGCGTTTTCTGCATTTTAAATATGTGCAGTTCCTTTAAATTTATTTCAATAGGAACCCTGACCTTTAAACGAACAGAGAACTTCACGTGTGTAGAACCAGAACTAGCCTTCAGCAACTTTTCTCTTTTGATGACTACAAAGAGCATATTTCATGTCAACATGTTACATGCCTCTCCTTGCTGAGCGAGGCACATATTGATCACTGCTATTTTAAATCAGATATTACACAGTATACCTCCCATGCATCAGCAAAAAGTTTGTACTAGACATCTTAGCCTTTGGAAGCATTTTTGCAAGGAGGATTGTCATCCTGCAATGAACTGACATCTCATCCAGGGTGTACCTAGCCCTGTGCCCCACTCTGCCTTGAATAGACCCCAACCCCCCCATGATCTTGACCAGGATAGGTGGCTAGATGACTGATCAGTAAACTCTCAGTTTTTAGGGACAGGTATTTGGTTACATTATTAGCTGTTAATGTATATATTTAAAAGCTTGTATGGTGCACATGGTTAAATTCCCGGGTGGACTTTGTTTTAGCCACACACTTGGTGGTCTTATGAGTGGGCTCACAGGGGCATGTGATGTCAGCTTCTATTGGAAAGTATAATTTGAAGTCAATACCTATTGATAAAGATGCCATTAGGCAATTTCATGTTTGGGCCTAATTTTTGACAATCATCCATCCATCCATCCATCCATCCATCCATCCATCCATCCATCCATCCATCACTTGTCCTAATCAAGGTCACAGTAGGGGGGTGGTGGGTGGAGCTGGAGCCAATTCCAGGGAGCACAGGGCACAAGACTGGGTTACACCCAGGACAGGATGTCAGTTGGTTTTATACTTAAGTGAACGTTAAGTTTATCCAGTAATTTGCTAGATTCCTCAAAACATTAATTTGTAATGACTTAGAATCTGCGGCTGGGCCTCCTAGCTTGCATGTGAAGACTGCCATCAAGTGTGCTCGATTAAAGGGACAGTACAGTCACTGCATTTATGTATGAGAACAAACTAACGTAGGATTAGAAGAAAGGCATCGCATGTGGCCTGGTGATTGTGCTTCATAGGAGTACAACAGCTGTTAAGCTGCTGGCATCTGACTGTGTGAGCTATAACCTGCAAAGGAGTGCTGACACAGGGAGTCAGCAAGAGAAGATCGCCCTCAGGAAACCAGAGCAGAAGCCTGACACCGTAAACCCCTCGCTTTGCCCCGATGAGGCCTACTGCTGGAGACGGCAGGCATGGTCTGCGGTGGCTCTCACCAAATAGTATGGGCAAGAAGAAATGCAAGCCAGTAAAAGGGGGATGTGTAGCAAAAACACGCAGATGGGAATAGGGCACATAATGTGTGAGTGCATACGCTGAATGCAAAGGACCATAAGCTGGAATTCCGAAGAGGTTTTACAGGACGTTTACAAATAAAGGTCATACAATGGACAGAGAAAACAACAACAAAAACATAGGGGCTATAAAATGGCATAGGCTCTGGCTGAGTCCTGGACAGGCAGCGATTAATACTTATAGGGCAAGCACATTGCATCTGTTCTACCGTGTCTGCTGATTTTGGGATTTTTTTGACTGCTCTGTTTACTGTTGGACAGTAACTACAATCTGCTCACTTAACATTTATGGATTTGCCCGGACGTTTTCCCACTACTTTGTATGCCGTCATTGAAAAAAAGTGTAAGCAATTCTGAAGAGCGTTATGAAAGGTAGGTAAAGTAATTAAGCCATCTGGTCTTTACTGTTGGAAGCTTCAGTATACCTGCCTAAGAACATAGAGTAGGTGGAAGAGTTTCAGAGACAAGGCAGATTCCAGGAGCATGAAGGTCAGTGGTGATGGGACAAATGAGGCTTCAAAATGTGTGGTGTGTGGGAGAATCCCAAACTACCAATCAAAGCTGGAGCTAAATGAGGCTTCAAAGCCCATGGTGTGTGGGAGAATCCCAAACTACAAATTTATGCTGGCTCATTTGTCTCATCACTGGACATTTAGTTGTGAAAGTTTTTACTTTAAGGTTTGTTTACAGTATGGCTTTTGTATGTTTTAAAAAAAACTAACAAAAAAAAAAACAGCAGCTTTATAAGGAATCCTTGTTATAAGAATAAAATATGTTGACTCGAGCATATAAGCGCCATAAAAAGATGCAATCTATCACCCATATTTTAATAATCTGGACAATTCTTAAAAGGATACATCAAACAGGTCTCAAGTAGAAAACCATTCAGCAAGCAAATCTGACCAGTATTGTCATATGCAAATGTACAGTGTCACAATTATGCTGAAGATGGATGACTTATAATTTATACATGACCCCACCATTGATTTCACCTAGTATATAATTCCTCCAATTAGTGTTTCCATGAAGTGAGTGACAGTAGAAAAGATAGCAGCCAAAGATTATTTTTGCTCTATTGAACGTCAAGCAGTCACAGTACTTGTACTTAATTAGATGCTGCAGTGAGAGAGATGCTATCTTTAAATACATAGTTTTCCCCAGACTGTTCTGAACACCAACGATTCCAAAACACGCAAGATATCAAGATCACTGGAAGTTCCCCTTCGATACAAACAGACAGAGTTGGTAGCAAGCACTCTCTGCTGATAAAATGACATGGCGCTGACAGTGTAATTATATTGCAGTATCCCCACCCAGTGCAAAGTATGCAAGACACCTGCCTGCTGGCTTACTGATGTGTTTGGGCTCATTTGTGCACCATACTCTCCACCAGCACAGTGGATTCATATAGCCTCATTAAGCATTTCAGCAGTCAGCATATTGTTTTTTTTCCTATATGGCTGCAGGCGATCGAATCACCCGAACACTTTTCATAAATGTGATGAAATATTGGGACCACGGGAATCTCGGCTCCGTTGAAGCTAAAAGCTCCCATACTTCACATGTGGTTTTGTACAGCAGATATTTCAATAACAAAAATCATATCCATTGACTAGGCAGAAGGGGTGATTGCCATAGCTGTACTTGTGGGAGAAAGGAGACAAGTGTAGGTGTAGTGGCCCTTAGTGCATTTTCCACATCTTTTTAAGTCACACTCAAATACATTCTCTTTGGAAAAGCACAGTAATAAGATGTGACAGTCATGGTTTTTTTTTTTTTTGCTGGGTTGTGCTTCAAACATCCTTTAAACCCACCTCTTCTTGACTTCCCAAAATGAAAAATAAATTAAAGGCTTTCTGCAATACTTAGGACTGAGGAGGCGGCTGAAAGAATGAAATGACCTTAAAACAAAAAGGTTTCTGCATTAGCAAGGACAGGTCCAGTCAGAGAATGAGCAGTACTGTTGGCGGGGCATTCTGAGATATGAATTCATTGTCAAAATCCAGGCTGTTTTACTGTTCTAGTCTGGGCTGCTGCAGGAAGGTGAATAGAGCTTGCAGACCTAATCCTGCAGTTCAAGGGTCTCAGCTTCAGACCACTGCTGTCTTGATGTGACCAAACTTCAGATACAGCTGCACATCTTAGTCACACAATTAGTGTAATCAGTTTATATCGTTCATTTATTTCACTGTGTCTCAAAGCTAATAAATTTGACTTAAAATATAACATACAGACTATGTATGATTAAGTGCTCAATGGAAGTGACATGGATCATCTTTTCCGGCACGCAGATTATCTCAAGCCTCCTTCATCAATTTCTCATTTGTACTTCACTAAAAAATTAATTTTAGAAGATCTCAGAAGGACATCTCTGAATCGTGACAGATTAAAAAGAGCCAGGCTAAGGTCAGGGATTTATTTCCTTTAATGCACGCACTGCCCCTGGAGTCTGAATGTCAAGGAAATGTCACTCAAATTTTCCAACAGGTATTCCAAAGAGGAAAAAACTGACCTCTGCAACACCCCACATTTTTGTGAACCTACGCTTTCCTCTGCACTGCTGCCTTATGAAGTTGTAGGCAATAAAATTGTGATAGGCCTGTAAGTGCTTCTGGTTAAACTTACAATTCAGCCATTTAAACAGCTTGGCAATTTCAGTGAAACGATGCCATTTAAGTACCTTCCTAATGCACACAACAGCAGGGATGTCGTGTGGAATGTCCTGGAGCTCTGTGCTCTATCGTGTGCTTCCTGCTGCTTCAGGTGCCTTTAAAAAGCTTTTAGGCCCCCTCATCAATGGCATGCTTCGACGGCGACTAACAAAAGACTTCTGCCCTTCTTCCATTTCCTAGGCGATGCAACATGGCAGCCTTCCTGCAATCTCCCGCCACTCATGTCAGTAGGCAGACTAGGCATGCTGTGCGTACATTAGGTTTGGATTAAACATTGAAGCAAAAATTCCCGCGATTCTCAGAAGTGAAGCAAGGCGGCTGTTTGCTTCCGTAGCCCTCCCATTAGACTTGAGGATGGACTACGTCAAAGTGCTGAAAAAATGTGGGTTTCCCAGAATGCTCTGGGATTTTTTGTGCCATTGGAAACGAGCCAGCAATCCGATGTGATCACTCAAGGCTTCCCATTTCGATGTGTTTGTGTGGATGCACATGTGACTGTGTCTGTATGAGGCAAAAATAATACATAAAATTGCCCATTTAGACCTTCATTTCTTGTTCTAGAAAATTGCTAAATATAAAACTTGGTAACCACAAAAGTGCTTAAAAATGTTAAAAAAAAAAAAAAAAACAAACCCATCTTCTGGCAATGAATGATAATACTAGAAGTTCTTAAAAAGTTCCGCTTTAAAGATCTTTGACCATGCCAATCACAGTCCAAGTCATGAAGTTCACAAAGACACTGGCTCTCCAGCATTCCTAACCACATGGACCCCAGGGCTAACATTTCATGAACATTCGAACAACATTGTGAACGATAGCTCAGACACCCCTTGTCAACAGACAGTGCCGAACACGAACACCTCTTTTGAGAAAGCTCACCCCACCTCATTGTTAGACAGCAGTTCAAAATCCCCTGAAGACAGAAGCACAAAGTCAACAGAATGAAGTCGGGTGAGATCTATTCACCTGCTACCTTGTGAAAGGCAGCAACTCTGTGGGAATCATAAAGGCAGTGATATTTGTCCAGAATACAAGTCAGTCATATCTCAGCCATGTCGTATATTAGTTAATGCTTCCCTCGTGGAAACACAGCATGGCGTCATCTCCGAAGCAGTCATGAAACTTCCTGTTTTTCATGTCGTTTACAAACCGCTATGGCAAACAATGTAGTCTGAGTCAGGTTCTAATACATCCAGGATTAATCTATTTAACACCCCCAGGAGATTGCCCAGCTTTATGTTACACTCTACCCAGGGACGTGTGTGTGTGTGTGTGTGTGTGTGTGTGTGTGTACAGTAGGTGCATCAGTAAACCACGTCCTCGGAATTAAGCAAGCTGAAGTGAAGGTGCAGCAGGTATTATGCAAATACAGGCAAATTTAAAGGAACATACGGCAGGCTAATGATGTGGTGCTTCTTTCCCAGACACCTCCCACAGAGGCACCGTAGCAAAGACAAAACACCTTAATCCCCATCAACCCTCTCTTTATTCCTGTGTTTATCATTCAGCCTCTTCCTTCTGAAGTCCTGCTTTATTTCCAATTGAAAACTTAATTGCCAAGACAATATTGAGCAAAGTAAAGCTATTGGTACTAATTAAGATGATGTGGGCCCCAGTATGGCACCAGGCCGTTGACAGACTGTGGTTTCTTGCTGCAGGAGATCAGAATGCTACTATGTGACAGCATCATCCCGGTGAGGAGACTGGGATGGGGGATCTTCCACCTTGATGGGGCGTATGGACCCTAACAACCACTCTGGACATACTGTACTGCCCTGGGTACAGCAAGCATGATGTTGAAGCCTGAGGCGAAGGCAAAGCTCAGGACTCACAAGGTGGAGGGAGAAAAAAAAAAAAGCAAGACAGACCTGTCACTATATTAAACTGGCATTAAAACTAATACAAGACCAGAAATGTTATTCTAAAACCCCAAGACTTTACCTTCAGAGTAACCTTTCTCCACTATCTGCAGGCAAGTTAATCAGACACTCAGGAAGTATAGCAGAACTCTTATTGGAGAAAGAAATGAATCATTCATATGCTTCGTTAATCAATGCATTCATTAGAAGGGATGTCGTTGATGCACAAATTATTTAGGCTGTTTAATTGAGCACTTAATGGTCCATCATTTGAGCCAGAGATGGAACTATACTACCAAAATAAAGTCAGGCATTTGCTTCAAAGGCCTCAGGAATCGTTTACCTGCTCAACAAAAGATGAGGTTAGATGGACAGTAGTGGACCAGTCTGCCTTCCACATCCACATAAGATCAGCATGACCTCTTTAGCTTTCACGAGACGCTGCTCTGGGTCTCAGACGAACTGATTCTGGAGGGAGATCTAGGGCAAGTCTGACAGAGCCATTCCTCTGCATGTCTGTTTCCTCACGAACCTTACGATAACCTCAGCTAAACCAGGATACGAGTGAGCGAGGTGACTGCCCGTGAAAAAGAATATAAAATGAACTCCACTTTGACTAACAATATCAGGAGATCAGGGTCTTAACTCCAACAGTAGATCATTAGTGCCAGATCTTAATTAAGGGTTTTGCGCAAAAATATCAGCTCTAGTTGTGGTTCACAGCTCATAGTTGAGCACTCAGCACGTTGTAACATATGCAGAATTTCTATATGCTTATCACCTTCTTATTAATTTCTAACTGGAATTAAGAACCTACGATCTCTTGCAGGTTGCCCAGACAATCTGCTTGTGTTCCCATGGAAGAACAGCATGCTACAATGATTCTTGGACTCTGGATACCCTGCTGACAGAGTGATTCCCATGAAATGTGCTTGGCTACGCACCCACGGTACAGAAGCAGAATATTAAACACAGACGCTCTTTTCCTGGAGAGTCACAGTGGGTGGCTGAAGATGATGACAGTTCTACTTTGACTTAACTGCAAAAACAGTACGGTGATGATTGTTGACCAGTTCAATTCTGAAAACTGATTAATGCAGTTTGAAGTAGTCAAACACTGTTATGGTGTATATGGAGGATATACTGTATGTATCATTAAAAAAAGATATGACAGGGTTTCTCAGCTTGATGAGGTTACTTGAGGAGATGGATAATATGTGTTTCTAACATAGTAACTTTGAGCTCAGGAGTGTGTTAAACATACAGAATATCTCCCCTGAAGCAATAAGCACTTTCGGGGTTCTTAGACATCTGCTGGTGTATTTACATCTGACACTCGGGAACAGACATTTTACTGATGGATCCACTCATCTCGGGGAAGAAAAAATACATTTAAAAATTAAACGTTGCTTTGCGCTTTTGTAAGGGATTACACAATCTGATCATTATTCGAACACCGCAGCATAGGCAGTATACAAATGTGACCAACAGATGGCACTATTTTACAAGCTTCAGTTTCCTTACAGGAACATACAAGAACGTAATTCCTAATAAACACGATTGCTAAAATAGTAATTGAGCAACAGAAACCTTGGTGCCCTACTTTGGACCGTTTACTCTGCATATTTCTTCTGTAATTGTTCAGCACTGTATAAAATACACCACTTATCTAAAGCAAGCTCCAAGTGACCAGTCAAAAACAGAACGCTACTAAAGACTCCATAACAAAAGAAAACTGTCCATGACTGGTGTAGCTTCAACCATCCCTCAGTTGTTGCTCTTTTTAAAAGTTCCGGGGTCTGTTCCAGAAACCGGGCTTAACAAATCCTATAGTGAAACTTGAATTCTGATTGGAGAAATGTGGGAAATCAACAAATCCTCAAGTCAGGCTTTCTGTTTTCTCCAATCAGATTTCAGGTTTAACTATAGGATTTATATCTCACTTTGTTTCTTGTCAAGTAAAAATAATCCATAATATATGTATTGTAGCCCCCAAAGACAATGCATTAATTTTTATCAATACATTCGTTTAGTCATGAAATGAATGTGTCATTGAATCAGTCAGTGACTGACAATACACACTAAGGTAACCCACTGTTGGATCTCTTTTATCAAGATTTGTTTATGGATAATATACTGAAATTCTAGGTTCTTCCAAGCAGGACTCACTCAGCCCAATGCTGAAGTGAAACCTGTGAGGCACACAGGTTAATGGCACACTCAACCTGCCAGCCAGCCAACAGTGATATCTCCTTGAGTGAATGGAGTTTGGCTGAGCTATACCCAGGCAGAACTACAAACAGTGGCAGTTTAGAAGACAGGTTAAGTCTCAGGAAACACCTCTGGAGTTGGAGTCACTATGAACTAGTAGCTCCGACTCCAGTGTGGGGTGGAATTAGTTCCACCCCAGACTGAGAATAAGAAAATTGTATATTTACCAACAATCCTGTTGTTCAGAGAAGAAATACACACAGGTGCATAGCCAGTTTTTTCAGGATATAACCAATATCACAAAAAAAAATGGTTTTCGTAATTCTATAAACAGTGATCATTAACCCCATGCCAGAGATGGCAGACAATCATTCCCAGCTGGGCCTATTAAGACTTTCTTATTAAGGCTAAGTAGACCCAGCTGGATGTATTTTAAGGAGCACTGGCAATGTGGTGTGAGTTTGTCAGTTGAGTAATATGAGGTCATTTTCGGCTCTGTTTTTTTTTTTATTTAACATTCAGCATTTTAAAGAATTGTTTACAGGGCTTTCAGCCATATTAATACGGTCCTGCTGTCCAGTGGTGCCTGTGTAGCAGTCTCCACTACGAGACCTACTACAGTAACAGATATACTGAGGATTCTAAAGACGGTGCACATAGGTAAGCATACGAAGGCCGTTATAGCTGCATGCTCAGTGCTGTGGAAAACGCGTAGTAAAAGGTTGGCCCATGTGAGTACCGAAAACAGCTTGCCAGGTTAGACCACACAACGAGCGCTAGCAAATGAAGACAGCGTAGAGGTCGTATTTTTGTTTGAGTCTTTTAAGCTCACTCACCTTAACTTTAAGACATTTCACAGAATGGTGTTCTGCAAAAAATGGGGCAGAATGATGACCAAATCAAAATTCCCTAGACTGAATCAATAATATTAAAGTTACTTATTGTGGTGTGCATGTTGTGGCCTCTTTGAAGTAGATCCTATGAAAAACAATTGTTGTCACACCATTTTCAGCCTTGCTTTAGCCTCTCTTATCTCTGCTCACACAAACCTTTAATATGCCAGGATATCTAATGGTATTTCGATAATGCAGTTTGTCGGACTAGAGCAGTAATGATGTTTCTTCCATGTTATAAAGTCATTGATTGAGTTACTCTTTTGAAATAGCTGAGTAAATGCCAACCAATAAAAGAATTTTTTTTTTTATTATTGTAAATAGAAAGAAAGCCTGCTTTTAAAGATGGAGTTCGTAAGCCCTTACACCCAAGCACCCCACCCAACCCCCAGACTGAAGGCAGAACAAGAAGGCTGTTATAGTTGTGAATCTTACCTATAACAATTTGGGTGAACTGAGTGGCCCGCACCGTCCAACTGAGTGGCCCGCAACATCTATTTGAGTGCCCCATACGGTCCAATTGAGTAGTCCGCACCATCCAATTGAGAGGCCCGCAACATCTATTTGAGTGGCCCATACGGTCCAATTGAGTAGTCCGCACCGTCCAATTGAGAGGCCCGCAACATCTATTTGAGTGGCCCATACGGTCCAATTGAGTAGTCCGCACCGTCCAATTGAGAGGCCCGCAACATCTATTTGAGTGGCCCATACGGTCCAATTGAGAAGCCCCTACCCTCTAAATGAATGACCTGCATTGTCCAATTGTACCACCTGTACTTCTTATGCTCAGGAGGTAATTTTTTTGTGTACGTGAGAAATTTTTTCTAGTGTACACTCATTAAAATAAACCAGTGCTGCTGGCAGATGCATAGAAATTCATTGCAGTCAACAATGGGGAGAGTGACAGTACCATCTGCCAGCTTTGCATGTCCCACTCAGGCTTCCGTCGGGGGTGGTTTTGCTCTGTCACCTGACCGCTCTTTACATATGGAATTGACACACGTGTTTCACACCAAAGCAGGTGGACAGAACGAGCTACCTTGGCTCTAACTGGAGCCGTTGCATCGTTTCCACACACCCTCGGGCCTTTCGGCTTGTTTGTCCGTGGCACTAGCTGAGACAGATGACTGTTTGTAAATGTGTACAAGCTGCAGTTTAGCAGCAGTGTGCCATCTGCGAGCAGCTAGGCTGCTGGCACACTGATTGTTAGCATCACAAATTTACACTTTCTCTTCCTTGTGTTGTTTTTAACCAGCTCATCAGCCCTTTATGGTACTGAGAGGAAACAGGCAGCACAAATCCTTCAGTCTGAGGATGAAAAAATTACTCTTCTCCTGCTGGCTTCTGTACGTTAAGAGAAGACAATGTGATATAACTCACCTTGTAACTGGATCGGTCTTGTGGTCTTGATCACCTGGGACTAATAATATGTATTTATGGCTCCGTTTCCCTAGGCAGTAACTCGGTGACCTGAGATACCCGTGAAACAGAGACTGTCCTTTGACAAGACGGCTCAAACTTTGAACGGTAAAACCAATCGGATCAGGCATCACATGCCAGAAAATAAAGTCAGCCGTTACACCCAGGGATTACTGTGTTTTGCGGCTGCCGTTCTAGATTTCTTCTCTGCGGATGCGAGGAACTGGTTGTCATGGCAACAGGCTCAAAGCTAAACACGGAACATGCCTGTGGTGTCCCTCAAACAGGAGTCCCAAAGTGCCGGTACATGCCGAAGGCATCTTGCTGCAAATAACTGAGAAAGTACTGGCTGGGTGTGGAAAAATATAAATCTCCATCCTGAATTATTATCATTAACATGTTCATTAAGCTGTTAAGTTAGAAAATGAAAACAGCACTGTTATGGTTTTTGAATGGGAATCACCTAGTGGTCCACCGTGTATTATCGTCAAATGCTTGCCATCACATTATTAAAAAAAGTTGTCGAGGTGCACATGTGAGAAAGAGTATTACGTTTGTTAATTGAATGTTAAATCGGTGTGAGAGAAGGTCATGAGGAAGTGTGCCAGAGGAAGTGTAAGCAAGCACAAGCATTACAGCTTTCTAAAGCAACAAATACTAACAGTTCTTGGTCTTCAGCATTTACTGTGGTTCCTTTAGAGCCATTCTTTTGTGGACTGTGGCTTTCTTTGTTGTTGTAAGGTGCCAAGTCTGTACTTTTTCAACACTAGGCATGACTGGTCTTGTTCCCACTTAATAGCCACTTCCGTGTTAGTCATAGGTGTCGTATGTGTACCTCACCTTTGCCATGGAAGTTTATTTCAATATAAGACAAACGTAACATTCAGTTCAGTATACTCTGATGGCAGTGCTTGACATTATCAACTCAATCCATATTCATCTCCACACACTGACCCACACTCCCAAACGGCCTGAACTTTCACTGCATTCTTAACCAAGTTCACTTAGTATTTATACAAAGATTAATACATGTCATTTGTTCTTTGTTGCGATGCATGACAATGGAGCCTTGCATTAGTGTATCAGAGAATAAAGTGGATAACATGACTTAACTGGTAACTACTGTCCGTTTTGTACTGATCCCTCTAATCAGACACACACTGTAGGCCTGGCTATGAAATTCTACCATCTTCTCCACTCCTGCTTTGTATTCAAATATGGGAAATTAAATCAATCAATAAATAAAACAATTATTAAATTTGTTTTTTATTATTATTAATAATAGTATTTCTTCAATTAACATTGCAAGTACAGAGTAAAAAAAGAAAAAATGAAAGGAAAAAAACAAAAAAAAAGAGACAGAGAGTCTTAACCTTTAGTCTCAGAACCATGAAAGTGCCTGGAGCAGGGCTGTGCTATGTGATATTAATACAAATATTCATAAAACAATTCGCCACTCACTTGGAAAATGCAAACATTGGTTCTATGAACGTGGCAAGATTGTCTTCATAGTATTTTCCACTTTCATTTATATATATACACACAATGTCCTAGAAAACAAACGCAGCATCAACTTTCTGTTGGTCTTCCACCTCAGCCTATGAGCTCTTCTTCAGTTAATTTTCTCTGTGGGTTCAACTACAAGTTTAGATATCTTCGCAGCCCAGAAAGTATCTTTAAGGAGCCTCCAGCTGATCTACAAAAAAACAGCACTGACTGTTCGAGTCATTACATTTATTACAGATAAACATCAGGAGAAGATTAATTTTTCTTTTGACTGAGGATACCAACACAGTTCCTACTGTCAGCAATCCTTTTAACTGATCATGTTGCATAATTCTGGTCTGTATCTTACATTCAGTTCACTTAACCAGTCTCTGACATAAAAAAAACTAGTCATTTTCTTTTAAAATGCTGTTTATGTTACAAAATAAACAGGAAATAAATCTGAAGAGCTTGAAACCTCTTGGTTCAGTTTGTGCCCTTAATACTTACCCATGATGCAACAGAAGGAAAGTAGAACATCTTCAGGCCTGAAAGAACTAAAGTCTCCTGGAATAACACCTGTGGCCCAGTAGTACTGTAAGGTGACATCAATTTGCTCTTTTAAAACTTATGTTTGGAAAAAAAGAATTGCAGAGCTCAAAAATCCATCGTTCACATGGGGACTAAAGTTCAGGTCAAACTGCTAAAAGCACTGAAGTGACGTAGTTACTTAAACACACATATTTGCTGTAATCTATCACATTACAAATCTGTTTATTTTCAATTATTGCATTCATCAGTACAAATTTGTAGCCTGGCATGTAATTTCATGCTCCAGAGACACCGTACTTAAAAATTTGTAGCGATTTTACTGTGGACGATATTACTTTCTAACGTGAGTCTTGTCTACAGCATAGGGGACCTTTTTAGTGATTCCACATAGCTTAACATGTAGTAAATGGTCTGATGAGGAACACCATCATTCATTTCTTCTATCTGCACTGATGATATCTTTTATTTACATGCAATATAAATCATAAAAAAATTGATTGTGATTTGGTTTAATGTGGAAATTGAAAGGTAGAAATTTTGGACCGATAAAGGCAATGCACGTGCATTTGTGAGGGCCCTCCATTTTACAAGCTGAGTGCATCTCAATAACCTGACTTTTCATGAACCAGTTCTGAGGCAGTCAGATGTGCAAGGAGTTACTCTACATATTTTTGGACGTACTGAGGTAAATGCAACCTCTTCTTACCTGGGAGATATGGAGCGAACAGCCACAAGACTAGAGAGGGACTTTTCAAAGCACTCAGGTGGCTGCAGTACCATGCCCATCAGGCAGGAGGCGAGAGAGTGCATTAACACACATTACAGACAAGATATGCTGTAGACAGTATAGGGAGGCACTAAGGAGATGTCAAGGATATGGAATGTGAAAGGGTAGGAAATTTATCATGACCGTGTTTCTGTAAAGATAGCCATTTTCTTTCCAACTGTGAATTGTATTTTATATATATATTTATATATAGAATATATATCTAGTTGCTATGCATACTGAGAAATTACACCTTCATAGGTTATTGAAAATGTCTTTCAAACACAAATTAACTTTTTTTTCCCGTTCCCTAAACATAATTTAACGTGTAAATATCATCCTTGGGATCAAAATTTCAAGAACGTGACAAAACCAACAATAATGAAATATTTCATTTATCATAAATAATATTGAGAATATTTAGTGAAGGATTCAAAATCCACTTTGTTGGCTTGACAACCCAAGAACCGTGTGGTACAGAACTGTGACATATTTGTCTCTGCGGTCTGGTCACTCGTGGAATGAGATGTGAAGTATGACTTACCAAGCAAATTCTTTTGTTATAAAAATATACTCCTTTTTTTAAAATAATCTACAGAATATTTTAAGGTGAGACATGTCACTATCAAGCTAAACAGCAAAGCTGTTTTTTAAATAGAAAATATTAATATTAAGTTTTTTAGAGAGCTACAGCTCAAATACACATCATCGGTTTGAGGAAGTCTAGCACCGCTCTCTAATTACCTCTCCTTGTTCCTTCAGGAGGAAATATTACTGTCAAGTTTCTGAACATTTTGCATAATCTATAGTTTTATTTTAACCCACTGAAAACTAGCATTACACCGCTTACACAGGCCAGCGAAAAAGGATGCTGTTCCTTCCATTAAAACACTGCTATATCCAGGCAGTCCCCAAAATAGTTCAACAAAAAATCTTTTAGACTACACTAAGTCAAGATAATGCAACAGTCCAGTCCAGTCCACGACTCAGCAGACCTGCTTTCTGCTCTCGGTGTAAAGTTAAATGCAAAAAGCAAAAAACTATTAGGAAGTTTGGATGAGGAGAACAAACAAGGTCATAATGGACAGGAGGCAACAAAAGCTGAGAAAGGTAATGTAAAAGAGACAGGAAGACACAGATGCTACAAAGAAACTGGAAATATATACAAGACCCTGTTTTCCTCGTGTGTGTAGGTGAGCGTGTGCGTGGAAAAACGTGTGGGTGTTCTCTTATTTCTGATTTTTTTTTGTTGTCTGCCATTTATTTTTGCCTGCTTTCTTTTTTTTCTTTGTAAGTTTTCCCTGTGGAATTGTTGCACCAGTCCAACTGAGGCTGTTGTCCGGGGCCACGGTCCTGGTACATGGGCCAAGTCGGACCAAATCAATCCCCTGCCAGCTATCTTCCCATCGATGTCACCAGATGACACTGGATATGCTGGTCTCCCTTGGCAACAGCGGAAGCATGGCATTGTTGGTGTGTGCCTCCTCCAGGCTGGGCTTGCGTGGCGACTTGGTCTGTGGCCTCTGGCCGTTCAGCAGAGTCATGGGGATGTTGCAGTAGGTGTGCTGGCTGCCTAGCGAAGACAGGGCCGGCAGGGTTCCCCCAGCGGGGACGTCGTACTCGTAGCTGCGGTAGTAATGTTTCTGCCGCATCTGGGTGTGGTAGGTGTTGTGGAAGGTGGAGCGCAGCTCTGGGTGCGCCGTCGCCATGGCAGTAGATGTAGCGGCCGCCATGGAGATGGCCGAGACTGTCTGCAGCTCACCGAAGGGCCCAGGCTCACCCGCGTCCAGTGCCTGCTCGTGCGAGGCAATGGGCCTCGGCCGCTTGAAGGGCATCTCGTACCGCAAGTGTTTCCAGAACTTGGAGCTGAGCTTGCTGCTCTGGGGTCCCCGCCACTTGATGACAGTGAGCATCTTGATGGTGTGCTTGAGGGCCTCCACCTCCTGGTAGTTCATGATGCCGCGCAGTTCAGCGCACTCGATCAGGATCACCTTGACCTCGCCCGATGCCAGCATGTTGCGCAGCCGCGTCTCCAGCTCGAAGATGCTCCAACCGCGTCGCACCACATAGTTGGGCGTCATGACGATGATGAGGCGCTTGCTCTGGTCCACGCACCGTGCCACATCCTCGATGTAGGCTGCGAATCAGCCAGCAAACAGACATGGAGGGTAAAATGTGAGAAACACTACTGGTTAACCTCAACCCAGCTTTTCTCAAGACCAGAGGTTCTCAACGCTGACTTTGGCGACTGGAGCTGTGTACAGATTTTCAGCTGAGTTGAGTTCTCGACCATCTCGCTGAACCAGTTAAAGTACTAACTGACCCATTCGGCTTAGTCTCTGGTACAGGTTATATAGAGATGGTAAAGTTTCACACACAAGCCCCAGCAGGATCAGGGCTGAGAGCCACTGATTGAGATAGACATCTTGCTCATGGTTACCAAATCTAACTCAATACTTAACAGTTAACATGTTTCTGCTGTAAGTATTAATTAAAAAACTACACTGTTGCACTATTCCTATAAAAAATGGTTGGTGTATGCTGAAATCCTTCAGTGCTTGGAGATGGAAATGAGGTGTCTAGACTGAGATGCTTCCAGTCTGCTGTATAAAAAGCAGAAAATGGGAAAAGCAGGGGAGGCACAACACAGACAGACACAAGATCAAACAGCTACTATAAAACTCTGCCAAGGTATACTATTTTACAAAATAAAGTATAAAGCTAAAATAGGATGATCAATTTCTGAAACTAAATGAGGGAGGGGGATAAAAATCACTCTACCCGCTCTCCACCACATCAGATGGTAGGGAGAGAAAAGATATCCCCTTGTTGTGCACTGAAATACCATATGAGCTGGAACTGCTGCATTGAATAACTGGCAACTAAATGAAATACCTCCACTGAAGCCAGGAATTAACTGAAACAGCACCACTGCAGGTATATGACATGGTTCCACTGAAATACTTACCGTCCAATTAAAATAGCTCCAGTTCATGGCTTAGCATTTATACTGAACAACATGAAAGGAATATTCATCATCTGGCTGAAATGGCGCCACTGAAACATTCATCATCTAAATGAAACAGCTAAAATGAAACGTTCATCACTTGACTGAAATGACTCCACTAAAACACTCAGCATCTGCCTGAAATGCCTCCAATGAAATATTCATCATCTGACTGAAACGGCTTCAATGAAACATTCAGCGTCTGACTGAAACGACTCCACTGAAACATTCAGCATCTGCCTGAAACGGGTCTACAAACAGTCAATCCCTTCCTTCAGCGATCTGACCCCATCGCCGTCTGAGGGTTTTTAGCGCTTGTTGAACCCGCGCCATGCAGTGCACAAATGCAATTCGCTTTGTTTCTAATGGGGCTAAAAGCACTGAGGCCGTATGTCTCCTTCAAAGAGGACATCAAATACAGGCTGTCTCCTCTGGGAAACGGCACCCCATCTCGGCCTTGCGCTTAATGCCTTTGGAGCTTCCTGTCTCTCTCTCTGTCTGCTGGCTACGGGTGGCACCTCATCCCTGCGGATGGAGGTTACAGCTTTCAGCACATAAGGAGTCAGTCAGCAGGAAACCAGAGAACAAAACCATCACAGGAATGCAATCCAAATGTTCTCACTTGGTGTCTAATTGGACCTAAGTCTCTAGAACATGAATTTGAAGACCCTGCCCACCTTCCCCCCAGTCAATGCCACCCTCTTTTAGCAGGGTAGGTATTGTTTCTTTGTTGGGAAATCTGTTTGTAGATGGAGCACATTATGGTTGCTGACACAAGTGGAGAAGGTTTGGGATGAGTACCTCTAAGGAGTCCTGTGTCATCCTGGAAATGATCATTGCTGAAAGCTAAACATAAATATTTCAGCATTGAGACCTTATCAGGAGGCTGTAGAATGGCATGAGAGAAGAAGCGAGGGCAGTCCGAATGCTGCCATAAACAATGCTGTTTCTTCTCCCAAGCTTCCTCCCTCCGTTTCTCCTCTTTGTCAACATGACCAGTTTATTCCAGTTTAATATGGGACTTGAAGCTATAGAAAGGTTATTATACTGTAATAAGTGACACAACTTAACAAAAACGTTTAGTAGTAATTTAGTAATTTGGACAATTATGTTAGCTATAATTATTCTCTTTGTCATAAGTCTTCCGGGTGCAAAGACAACTGAATGCATAATTACAAGCAGTTTATGCAAATTTAGAACCGTATGTAAAAATGCATTAGGAGCAAAGAACATTCTAATGGATGTTTCGTGAATATACTATGACCTATGGTATAAGTTTCCTGCTTGGATACAGCCGCACGTCCCATATTATAACCTAACAGTCCAAAGAGGAAAAAAGAAAAGGAAAAAAAAAGAGAACAGTAAACAGCCACAAATACGATGATTTACGCTGCAGCGGGTGGTTTGGACAGTGAAAGAGAGCAGGAGAACAGCAACAGGCGGGGTAACGAGGGCAGGAACACGCACACAACACAATAAGAGATAGTGAAACCCCAGTGAAGGGGGACGATACCCTGTCACCACTCTCCGACAGCTCAGCTCCGGTTTTGTCAGAAAGCTTAAAAGATTTACGAAGATCCCTATCCTAGATTTCTATTTTTGCTAAATGTCTCCGTACGGAATTTCTAGAAGAAATCCCCATAGTAATTGTATACAACGAAATGAGGGTTCTGTGTAACAAACATCTATATTTCATTATAGAAATCTGCAGTTTGTATTAGGCTAAACCGATTTAATTGTCTGTGAATCGATCTGCATTTAGTATTTACAACAGAAAATCACTGAAATGTGGCAGAACAAGCACATCGACAAGAAAACCATATCCTGATTATGGATTTCATATTTCACGTCAGGTTATACCTCTCGATACCACAACCAGGAAGCGGGCAGTGGGGCGATTAACATGTATCGAGCTGTCATGCGACTGCCAAGTGAGGCTCATGCCATGGAGATGAAGAGGATGCTGCAGATCTCCGACCTGTGGGTGCATGCTACCAGAAGCATGCTAACACCATGGGAACGGCATACCGAGCAGTGGTACACGTTACAATGCAGCACGAGCATCATGCACACGCCACAGAGTTCATTCTGTAATCTAACAGCACTTCCTCCAAAATAGATGCTTACTGGAGCTCAAAGTCTATAGGATGTTTATAGCTTGCTGCAATGTCATAAACATGAACCTCCTCATGATCACTAACTTTATTTCAATCTACTCTACGAGGTTTGTTTTTAGGTGCCAATTTATTGACGCCTAGCTCACCTAATATTTGAAGCATCACGTTTACGTGAAGAGTATAGAGGAACACAGAAGTGTAGTCTTACATTGAACCTGCAGAGCTTAGCTAACTGGCTGCAAAACTGAGATGTTGCACAGTGGCCACTTCGTAATACGACTGAAGCACATGGCGTGGTGCACACACAATGACCGCCTCTTCCCCGGATGAGGGTCAACAGCCACGAGACAAATTCCACAGGCAAACGGGCGGTACTCACTTCCTGTCGGGATCAAGTCCCTGTCTGGAATGAAGAGTTTATACCCATAATGCTTTTCCAGGATATCGGGCAAGATCTCAAGAGCGAAGCGTTCCTCTTCTCGAGTCTCCTGGTTCCACTGATCAGGGTCCACTTTGGTGTAGGACAGATATGCATCATAGTCCTTGTTTTCTGAAGAGTAGAGCAATAACACTCCTTCATTACAGTGTGCACAGGACCCACAAATACAGCAACACCTGAGTTTGTTCTGTGTTCAAGGCACAACAGCATCACTGATGTCATTCAGTAAGGATGAGCTGCAGCCGGGATCCCGTTTAACATGAATGGCACTCATCATTTCAAAGGCATTACATGAGATTATAAACATCTCATTTAATGATACCGAAATTAAAATGGACCTACAGTGGTTCTCATGCGACTTCCTCTCTTCTGTTTCCATAAACCAAGCTTTTAATAAACCAGATTATTGGATAATGACGGAGGTTCAGAATTACATAACCCCTTTACTCTTCACCCATTAAAGCAATCAATGAAGCAATTCAGGTCTAGCACTTCGTTAAAAGGTACAACAGTGAGATCAACTGGAAGTTCACACTGATGACCATATGTTCAGGACGTTAACCACCGGACTGTGAGCAGTCCAGGTTAGCTGGAAAAAAATTTGAATTATTTGAATTCGTAGTTTATTTCCCAATTTAAAACCAGTACAAAAACTCATCACAAAGGACCCAGACTATGAAAAATTTCCTGTTGATTCTCTTGTCACTTTCTTATGAGCCAAACCACATCATCTGTTCAGACTCAGGTGCAACAAATTAATTAAGCTGAAGACAAACATCTTAATAGGTATGCAATGGATTACAAAACCAACTGCAAAAGTTCCAAGGTCATGGGTGTTAAAATATCCATACGCTATACCAATATTTTCTCTTTAAAAAGTGAGTGGTAGGCAATGAGGGGGTTTGTTTTTGAGTGCGGTTATTGAACTGTGAGGACTGTGAGTGTTCCAGAGGTGGTGGGGGGCATGTGCTGATGTCTCAAATGGTGGTATTGAGTGGGCGCTGCATGAGGGATTGATCCCTGGCCTTTTTGAAGGCCTGAGGTGCCACAGCCTGGAGAGCATGAAGCAAGCTGTCCCATCAACCCCCACGTCTGACTGCCAGCAGACTAACCAGGCAACGCACAGGGTCCGCTGTGCTCGACGGCACTCCAACGCACACAAGCTCTGAGAGCCCTGCATAAGTCAGTGTGGAACCGAGCGTACGGCTCATGTTAGGAAACCTTTCTGAGACCGTAAAGTAAGTGAATATTACTAGCATAATTTTAGAACTATTTTATCTGTCAAAGACAGGGTGATGCATCAGTAAAAGGTATGATTTGGTGTTTAATGAGTCATTATGGTTAAGATGAGATTTTACGACACCCTCTTCATACTTGCTTCAGGTAGCAGGTTTAAATTCCTGGTTTAAAATGAATACAAGCAGAAAAATTGTACAGAAAATGAAATGAAGAGCCAATTACAGCAGAGCAAGACAGAGAGACAGTCCAGCGGGGAGGTAGGAAATGGTCCAGCTGCATCCGATGTTTCTCCCTGTTCCTAAGGCGGCCATTTGCAAATTTGATTTAGACATTTAACGTGGAAGGAAACATTGTGATTTTAATTACTGGGCGGGAAATGTCCTGCCCTGAGGCGGACGTAGCTGAGGACTGGGTAAAATGTAAGCATTCCATGTTTTTCACAGTTAAAGCTTAATTGATTATGTACTGCATAATGAATAATGTGATCTTACTTTATTTTCTGAGGCGTGCAAGGAATCAGTGCATAACAAAGACAGCAACTAAGACAGCAATTAATCCAGCTTGGTTCATTTTCAGCATTCATCCCAAAATGATTTCCTTAAAACAACTCAGGAAGTTTCACAAGTGAATTTTAAGGAAATATTTAATAGGGTGACCCTAGAGCAGGATGTCCTCTCCAGATGGGCAAGCTTAGCATACAGCAAAACAGGTATATGAGCTTTCTGGTGTGTTGTAGTGCCCAGGGACGTCCAGCCAGACATCATGTGGTGGTGATGGATGTCTTGAGCTTTGGCAGAAGCACCACCAACCTGTCCACTGTCATGATCTCGCTGTGGGTATGGATGATAAGACCACTGCGTACATTCTCCTCTGGAACTGTGACCTCCAACCTTGATTGCCTTTTCCGAGGAATCCCACGTTAGGGCGACCAGCTTAGTTCGGATGCACTGTTGGTCTAGGACTACACGTGCCCATTCAGGAGCATTTTGCATTTCGTTTCGGTCGAGGTCCTAGCTTGCCAGGACACCATCACCCGGAGTGAGAAAAGCAAATTATACACTCTCCTCTCGCGGGGCAGGAGTAAAATTAACGCCACTGTCAGAAGATGGCTGGATTCCATTATCGCACGAAAGATATGATTGATGCCCGGTCTTAATGGATTAAACTGAAGAGAGCACGGCCTTTGAGTTGATGGCTGGCATGTGTTTCCTCGGGAAAATTCCACAAAACAAATCAGAGAGCATGAAAGGTAAAACAAAACGAATGGTGCCCCTTAACAGCCATAACCCAACCTCTCTCCCTCAAGTCCACCAATCACAGGGCTCATGCATAGAGCCGTGACTTGGGAACTAGAAAAGCCCAATTGCTTTTATAATCCTGCAGCATTTGTGGCTAGGCCACGAGCAGAACCAAGTTTAGGACCTGGATCAGGACTTAAATTTCGATTGATTTTATAAGAAAACTAAACGAATTCTGTGGCAATTCTACTTAATCCTTCATATATGGTATCACACTGCAAAAACCATACAGCCAATGAGCCTATATATATATATTACAGTTTTACATAAAGGATATTTATTCAGAAAGCGGTAATGTGTACAAAAAGCTCTAAAACTTGATAACCTCAAAAGACGTATTTCCTCTGTGGGGAATTACAGCACAGTGTTCAATCCAGCATGATTAGGGAACGACTGGCTGAAAATGAAACCAAGGCCATTAACACTGGTCTCTGACAGAATGACAATGCCTCAACCCTCTGTGACCTGAAAGAGACTCAAACCGGGGGCTGTGCTGAGTTTCACCCTTTTCGCCTGCTCGGTGTGAGAAATCACACTCCTGTTCGGTTAAGCAGAAAAGAGACGTGGGCGGGGAGAAAACTGTTACCGTGGCGATGAATCACTGATCTGTGGCGTGGGAGCTGGTTCCAGATGAGGGATGAAATTGAATATATAACATGAATAATATGTTCTAGAACCTCAAGCCTCTGAGGCCTGACAGCCCTTGCAGAGCTGGGCTGGTTGGGTGTCCACAGTTGGCCTCCCTGTTAAACTTCTGCTGGGTACATAGCATTTTTCCTGACAGGGGGAACTTCCACAGTACGTCTACAATGCCCCCCCCCCCCCCCCCCCCCCCCCCCCCCCCCCCCCCCTCTCCTTGCCCCCTCTTCTTTCCTTTCCCCAATCCTACTCACCATCTTCCTTTCCATTCTCTATTACCTATCCTCCATT